>MU182915.1:154590-214923 GCA_016904865.1 Pissodes strobi
ATTTTTTGCCGTCCTATGTAGTCTTCTACTTTGCTAACCGGAGTGGTGTCCTATTGAAAGGGATTTTATAATCCTGTACCCACTCTATTATTGAACTGTTTACCTTTTTTCTCTGCTAATTTTGAACGTATAATTCTAGTTCAGACGGTTGGCTAATTAAATTATTGAAAGGAAGGTCTAAGGCACTAATCCCACGGACTATAGTTGTTTCTGTAATTGATACAGTAGTTGTCTTGGCAGGATTTAGTACTCTCTTCGAGATTTAATTTTGATGGTCTGAGGACATTGCAGTTGGCAGCTGGTGGATACTTCTCTATCATACTGTTTTTTTTTTCTTTAGTCCTTTTAATAAGTAATTGTCCCGTCTAAACAACTATCTGAGTATGTAGTTCTGGCCTCGCAGGTGTGATTTCGTCGTTTTTTTTTTTTTTTTTATTCTACACCTACACAGCTAGGTGGTCGTTACTTTGTTCAGGACTATCTGGTGCTTCTGATGTTGGTAAGTCTTGATAGTCTTGATTTGGCTAAGTTATTTCCTCAGCTAGCGTGAGAGGATCTTCTAATGCATTTGCAAATGCAGAAGAGTTTCCTTGGTTTTGCTACTTATGATATCGATTGCATCTGCAAATGCAACGATCTGTTAGCCTATTTACAGCATTTGCAAATGCTGCAATTTCTGTTTTTGAACAGAAAAATAGGTTCATGAATATGTTCACTATCTGCAACTGCAATTGCAGACAGTGGGTACGATCGATTGTATCTGCTAATACAACGAACTATTCACCTTTTTGCTTGCTGCTTAACCCTGGTTATGCTTTCGACTGCATCTGCAAATGCAACGATTTTTTAGCATATTTACAGTATCTGCAAATACTGTAATTTCTGTTTTGAATAGAAACCAAGAGTGTAATGATTCGCTACCTCCAATGCAATGATTTTATGTAAGAGGGTTGCAATAGTATGGTGGTTATTTGTTTTTGTATCTGCAAACACATAGCATTATACCGTTTTATTTTTGTCAGTATATATATATCCTTTACATCGGCAAATGTAGGGATATAGTGTGCATCTAACTACTTTTACATAATATACCTACTGGGGTGGAGGCTGTTGGGGGCCCTTCACATCTGCAAATGTGAAGGCCAATTTTAGTTAAAGTTATTCGCATCTGCAAATGCGAATTTGTAAATAGGTATTATTATTAGTTATTAACATCTCCTGCAAGCAATGTTTACTCCAATTTTTTCCCTCACCGGACGGCTCATGTCAACACGAATTGTTTAAAAATAATGCGTTCCGGTATTACATTGCTTCGACAAAGCCGAACGAAAACATTCCGCCTTATTCCCTTAATTTTGGGTTAGTTTTGGTTAGCACTTTTAGTTCTTGTTGATTGGGCCTCCGTTGCGAGCAAAGCCAACGGAGGGCCATGCAAGCTATAATAATACCCAACTTGGGATTTAGTCGCTCGTAAATTATGCGTCAGCTTGCCTTTGTGGCTAGTTTTTAGAGGTTAATTTCATGAGAAAAGGACACTCTTCGATTTACTCAAAATTTTAATTTTTTATTTTATTTTTATTTTTTTGAAAAGTATTTGTTAATACAGTAATAGCAATAATTACAATATACATAGTCCTTATTCCTCTAGACAGTGTTTTTGAACACTGGTATTGAGGATAATTGCATTTTAGTAATAATAACAGTATGATTTCCTATAAACTCTCGAGTATTGTGGCTATGAATATCCATTGAAAATATTATGATAATATTTTAATTTTGAGTTTTATTTATTATCCTGTAAATAAGTTTATTCTGTTCAAATTTTAATACCTTATGTAATTGCCATACTCTTAAATTTTCATAGAGATCTGCAGTATGAGTCAGTGGATCATAATTAAATATAACTTTGTTTTTTGTTTTGCAATATTTGCATCGAATCGAATTGTAGTTTATAGTCCCACATGTGCCCCATACGGGGATCAAATATCGAAAAACGAATGATACGCATTATAACCATTTGTTTCTATTTTTATATTCCTTTATATGGTATAAACGTATTATTCTGTGTAAAACATTAATAAATGTGCAGGCCGACCGGTATATATTTCATCCTTTTGATTATGTTATGTAAACACTTTTTGTGATTGAATAGTATTTCTTTGGTAGGATGTACGACTAGACGAGATTACTAGAGAACGGTTCGAATAGCTCGTATCGTTAGCTGTTGCTTATTACTTATATTCATTTCGATATAATATATTTCAATTCCGAATATATTGTTTGATTCTGTGTAATTGTGCAAAGACGACAAATAAATGTAACAATGTTTTGTCATGCCCTCGTATATAAATAACAGTTTGTTAGTATAATTCAAATCGCAGTGAGCACATTTAATTTTTGTTTACTGCTTGATTCGCATTTTTGACTGTAACCCGTTCGCACTCTATTTTATTCTAATAAGTATAGTTAGTTTTAGAAGTTTTAGAGTATTTTCCATTTCAATTTTATTAAGTAAAAAAAAAATAAGGGTTACAAGTGTCATATTTATTCATAATACTCAGTTTAGTATTATACACATTTAGTTTGCTTTTATACAAGAGATTCTGTTTTTATATATTTAAGATAACCAGGTATTTATGTATATTTGAAATTTTGGCATATAATCTTATATGGACTCACCCCCTGATTCGCTTCTCCCGATGCATATTGCCCCCTTTTTTCGCCTCCTTTGCGAGCAAGACGTATCACTAACACTTCACTATACTAGAAATACGATTTCTAGGCATTTTTCTTCTTAAAACCAAAAGAAAGAACCGATTTACGGATTCCTGCTTGTCACCGACCGGTACAAAATTGTAATGACGCATCAAGGCGATGCATGAGCTCGAGCGGCTAACCAGGGTCGGCTGAATCACCATGTTTTTAGATAACTTCTTTAAAAATTGTACCGATTGGGAAAAAGTTGTATACTACAAAGTGTAATGAGGGATGGCGGAGATGCGAAAGATAATTATTTTATAAATTATCATATGTACCGAAAATTTACAAATATTTGCTTACTTTTTTGTTACATTTAAATAATTTTTTGTCACAATGTAAAAAAAATCGAATATTTTGTAATACTTTCAGTTTAGTCAAAAAAAATGGCAAATGGCATTACCAAAAAAAATTTTATCAATAGCCTCTTCACTATAGTTTTAATTAAAAAGCTCAAATCCGCAATATACAGGATGATTAGAAAAGACAAAATATGTCAGTCAAATAAAATAAATTTTTGTAAATCACCATATTTACTAGCATTTTGTATTTTTTAAGGGCTCTATGTATTGCGGATCTGATTTTCTTTACTTAAAAGTATCTGCCAAGAAGATATAACTACATTTTTTTTTAATAATGCTTACTTAATGAATGAAAAAAAGTCACCTTTCTTCTTGAAAATGTAATTTTTTGGACAAATGTGAGAGTATCAAAAAATATCCCAAATTTGTTTTTAATATTTTGACTAATAACCATTTAACTGTAGCAGACAAAAAAAACAGGTGTTTCTACATTTTCAGGACAAATGCAATTTAAAAAAAGAGTTGTAATATTTATATACTACTCTCTACATACAAATTATGCGCAATATAGTCAATAGACAACGCAATTTTCCCCGATAGTTTGATCACCGTTTCAATTTTTTTTTAATTTAAAGGTACGTAAATTAACAGCAATTTAATATTAAAAGAAAACGGAAATAAATATAAGTTAAGATTAAGAGACAAAAATAATTCTTGCTCCCAATTTACTTGTTTCAATTTTATGTATTAATGATTTAACCAAAATTACCACTGTCACAAAAACCCCCCTAATTGAACTAACCCACAGTAACCAAAACAGGGATATTCTCAATTTGTTTCGAAGCGATTTATTGGAAGATTATTTTTTTCTAATCCCATATTTATGATTAGCAAGTATGCCATAAAAGAAATCAATAACGTATGGTTCTAATTTCACTTGAAATACGGGGTCTAGTCCGATGGTATGAAGAAGAAACGTTAAGGAACCTGATATATTCTTGGTTGGTACGGTACTGCCAGGCAATGAAATATGGGGTCAATATTTCCAAAACAGTTTAATTTAGGTTCCTGGTTCGCAATATAAAAATTATCTAGATTTTGCGAAAAAAAATTAGATGTGTGCTTGAGATCTCACAACCGAAGTGAAAAGTTTAAACAATTTTTTGTGTTCTATATTTTGAAATTACTTACCACAATTTCGATGTTTAAAGTAAAGTTTTATCTCGAAATCTCATTAAAATAGGCAGAAACGTATCCTTATCGCTTGAAAATATCCAACTTCTTGGATCCTGGCCCATTTCCCCATCTTTAAATCGTTTTAAATGAGATTTGAGGCAAATAATAGATCTGCTTACTAACCCCAAAAAGTATACGCATCGATATGTTAAAAATTAAATTTTATCTGGAAATCTGCCATAAAATTCACTAGAAATGGCCTCTAATCACCGAAAAATGTACACTTTTTACGATCCTGTCTCATTTTCCCAGTATTCAATGAGATTTCTGGCAATTAAATGTATAAATCTAAACCTAAATACCATGTCAAAACATTGGGAGTCTTATTCCTCTAAATTTCCTGTAGTGCATCAAAAGCAGAGCTATCTATTCAGACTAGTAAAATTGCCGAAATATATTTGCGATTTTCTGAATATTTCAATTTAACCTCGATTGTCTCATGTGCAGGGTCATTACTTCTATTTACAGCGTTTTGCGCGGTTATTGTACGAGGTGGAGAAAACTTTAAATACAAAAGTTGTAGGGATCATCCTAAATCGCCAGAAAATGTTCTAAAATATAATAGAGGGCTATCGCAAAGTTGATGAAGAACACAAACATGGCAAATTTTTAATTGAACACCCCGTATACTAAAGGAAAAATTAATAGATCGCTTTTCTTCTGAATTTAAAATTGTATAGTGTGTTGACATTTGGTTTATCCGTTTTCGAAATATTTGCATTTGAACACCTCTGAATTTTCATAAATTATTTTATAAAAAAAATAATTTTTTGGTTCTATTTTGATTATTGAAGATAAATAAATACATTAATAATATGTCAATTATAACTTATTCGTTAAATAAAAATAAAAATGCCATTAAATAAAACAATGCAAATATTTCGAAAAAGGCTAAACCAAAATAAATGTGAACACATTATATATTTTTGAATTCAGAAAAAATTATCTATTAATATTTGTTTTAATATACCATTAAAGATTTGCAACTTTGCAATATCCCTGTGTTATATTTTAGAACTTTTTCTGGCGATGTAGGATGATCCAGAAAATTTTGTATTCAAAGTTATTTTCCAACTCGTATAATAACCGCGCTAGACGTTGTCTAAATATGAGAAATGACCCTGTAAAGAAATATGATTAAAGTGCCTTTTTATATTAGAGATCAGAAGGATTACGATTCTGAGACTGATTTCTTGAAAATAGCTATATGTACGTTTAAAGTAGACAGTTCAAACTGAAAATCAAAAAAATCACCAATGAGGCATTTTCAAAGCGATGTGATAATAATTTATGCAGAAAATAAATAAATAACAAAAACATTAAACGCAATCTAAAAATTATAACATAAGAACTTACACAAGAGATTTCTACAGGGGAATACGGCCAGACAGTGGCAGATTGTGGTTTTCATCGGTCAAACATTTGTCGGTTAGTTTGGGTTACTAACTACTAGGGGGACTATTTACTACGATTTTCATTTACAAAAGCTTAAAACATATATTTTTGTTATCTGCTACGAATTCAAGTAGGAGATATTCTGAATTAAATTAATGTGTTCTTTTTATCGGTCAAATATTTATCGGTTAATTGACTGGTCAATTGTGGATTCTTTATTTGACCAAACAAAATAATGGTTTTAGAGGACATTGCTTATTCGGTATATCTCAAGCTATTGCCTCAGGGGGGGATTATTTTTTAATCTTTATGGAAACATACATTTTGCTATTTCCGAATTAATGCTAAAATATACAGGCTTAAATTAATAGAATAATTAAAACTTAAAGCAAAATAAATAATTATAATAGATAACCTAAAAACAAACAAGAAATTGAAAAAAGATGCATTGATCGCCTATTTAGCAAGTTACTATAGAAAAAAGAAAAGTCCTTATAAACTATGTCACAAGGATTCCTTATTCTTGCGGGCAAGAGTAAGGACTGATTCTTGGGGTCTCAGATAAAAGGAACTCCAAATCGCGTATTGTACTCGACTTACGGGCCGGATTTCTGTAATTACCAAGCATATCACTGTGTTATTGTACATACATTCTTTATTTTTGTATATAGCAAGAAACTTAGCGTTTTTGCTGCACATTCTTCAATTCGGGGACGGATCCCCGACTTTTAAGCCGGCAAAATGATTGAATCGGATGATGGAGATATTTCTATAGCATCTAACATTTCCCACACGTCCCCTGATGAATTTATCCTTGAAAAGACAAGGAATATTTACCGTCGAATGACGCAGTACACTGAAAAATGCAAGGCGTGCTGCTTTTTAATTGAACCATTGCGATCTGTGTCAGGCAAGGAGCAAAAAGTGCACACACACGAACTAAACAAGGCAATTGATCACCTAAAACTAGAGCATGGTTTAGCCACCTCTAAGAAGAAGGAAAGTGTGCAACCAAAAATCGATACGGGCAGAAAGAAGCCTAAAATCGACAAGAAAACCACCGACTCGAAACCGACTACCCTCACCAAGGACGCCACAGCCCCCAACCCGACAGTCATGCAAAAAACACCCTTGGAGCCTACCCTACAACCTGCTGCTACCCTAAATAAAGAAAATGTAAATAGTGTAAATATTTTTCCCCTCGCCTCCACTTCTGTGCACGCGGTATCACCGAGCTCAGAAAATACTGTCTTTAAAGCACCCTTCAAGACCCTCCCCTTCAAAAAACACGTCAAGATAGCGCAGCTTGACGGCGGAGGCCAACCACCGATTTCGACACAAAATCGGTATGAACCCCTGTCCGATATCACGAGCGAAATATCGTCGGTCGCAAGTAGTGCTAGGAAAACTACCAAGAAAACTAGCACTAGAAATGCAAAGAGAAAATCAGAAGTACTTGATGACTCGCAGAAAACACCTGCCAAATGAAAGAAAAAGAGCTCTATCCCGCCAATTGTGATTCTGGGCAAATTACAAAATCACAAAGCCTTACAAGCAGACCTTAAGAGACATCAAATCACAAAATACACTTTAAAATACACTAAGAACACAGTCATCGTCTATTGTGAGCTTGAAAAGGACTGGGTCTTTTTAAAACGCAGTTTAGACCAGGAACAGGTGCAGTACCACACATATGCTGAAACTGCCCAGAGAACAAAAGCATTTGTCTTAAGGGGGCTAGATGGAGACATTCAAGTCACCGACATCAGACATGAATTGACCGACCTGTACAATATAGACACCAAAAACATATACCTCATGAAGAGAACTCGAGTGCCTTTATACCTGGTTGTCCTTGATTCAGCTTACACACTCAAAAAGCTGAACCAAGAGTGTAGAACCGTCCTAGATGTGCGCGTCACCTGGGAAAACCGCATTTCGGATAAACCAATTATCCAATGCAAACGTTGTCAGGGACTGGGCCATGCCGCAACGTATTGTCGCAGGAATTTTAAATGTTCTAAATGTGCGGGCCCTCACGAGATTACGTCGTGTGAGGCTACAATAATAAAGTGTGCCAACTGCGGGGGCGATCATCGCTCGATAGACAATAATTGTCCAGTGTACGTCTATAAGCTTGGCCTACTAGCACCACCTAAAGCCAAGCAAACATACAAGCCTGCACCGCCACCGGCTAGACCCGCGTGGCAAAACAACCAACAACACACTGCAGCTGGCCAGCGAAGAGGTCAGGGCCAAAGCAATAGCCAACAACAAGAACGGGAAGAAGACAGACGTAAGAGGCAGCCCTATGACCGTCACTTTCCCGACACCTTGGGAAAAAATAAACCTCAACTATTGGGAAACAATAATGTAAGTGCTAGACATGATTGTACAAATTCTAACATAATATCACAAACTGATTTTAATACCAATTTCAAAAGGCTTTCTAACACAATTAATGAAATCAATTCTTTGGTTAACATCAACGAGCTTTTCTTTGCGCTCGACGAGTTCCTCTCGATACTGAAGTCCTGCAGTGGCGACAAGGTAGCCATTGTACAAGCCACTGTGAGATTTTTCACGGAGGAGCTCGCCAAGTACAACATATAATGTACTATAGTTTATGTTTAATATATGTAGTTGGAACTGCAACTCAATCAGGAACAAATTGGGCGAGTTCAAACAATTTGTGCATGATAATCCTTTCCCGGTTATCTTTTTATTAGAAACCCGCATCGAACCATCGTTCGTACTAAAGGTTCAGGGCTATCAAATCGAAAGATTTGAGAGACCTAACCCGCGAGCAGGGGGCGTTGCCTGCCTGATTCGCAGGTCACTCAAATATAGAAGAATCCCGAACATTGCGTTTCCTATAGACCATGTCGGCATAGAAACCGAAAGCGGTTTGCGGATTATGGGGGCTTATGCCCCCCTCGCTCCCCCTTCACCCGCGAAGACTTCCTCGCCTTCTTCCCAAACAATAGGAGGACTGTTCTGATTGGCGACTTAAACGCACCCCATGTTATATGGGGAGGTGTGTCGACAAACAGATCAGCCCGAATATTATATTCAATAATAGAAAGTAACCAGGATTTCACATTCCACCGTTCCGAGCTTCCCACTTTCTACTCAAAATTTACTCAAAATGCCTCTTATCTGGATGTTGCGATTTCGAGGGGAATCGCCGATATCTCGCCTCTACGCACAATGGATACTCTAAATTCGGATCACCTCCCAGTTGTAATTGGACTAAAAGAAAGGCACTGTGAGAGCAGGGAGACCTGCATGTCTTATAAGAACTTCAACTGGGGGGAGTTCCGACGTAGACTTAACGCGGCGACGGTGGTCCCTAAGCAGATTGACAGCGTCCAGCAATTGGAGGCTCAAGTCCAGACATTTACCTTAAACATCCAGCGTATCAGAGATACTCTAGTTCACTCAGTCAGGAAAGAGCGCCCTGCTGACTCCCTTCCTAATCACATCCTAGACCAAATCGCCTTTAGAAATAGAATCAGGCGCAGATGGCAAAGGAATAGAGCACGCATCGACCGAATTCGTGTCAATGCACTAACCGAATCAATTAAAATACAAATACGAGACTACAGGACGAACAAATGGATGGACTACATAAATACAATAAACAGACAAGACGGCTCCCTCTGGAAACTCGCCAGGAATGTCCGCGGAACCTTCGCGCCCCTCCCGACCATTCAACACAATGGACTGGAAGTCATCAATGACCAGGGCAAAGCGGAGGCTTTCGCGGACTTCGTGGAGCGCATACACGGAGAAAACCCAGACATTACTCCCTTCCACACTGACGTAACCATGACAAGTAACAAATTCAAATGCCAAAAATACCCCATCCCTCCAACGACTATGAACAAACTCCTAGTCACACCACCTGAACTCAAGAAAATTCTTAGCCATCTGCCCAGAAATAAAGCCCCGGGACACGACACTCTACCCAACTCAACCTTACGTAATCTACCTAAAAAATCCCTAATCCACTTCATGCATATTGTCAACGCCATTATTCGCCTACAGCACTTCCCGACTACCTGGAAGCGCGCGAATGTAGTAATGATACATAAGGCGGGGAAAGACCCGAAATTAACCGGCTCTTATAGACCGATTTCTCTGCTGCCTACTATGGGGAAGGTGGCTGAAAGGCTCCTCTTGTCCAGGATGGGTGACATGGCCGAAAAGCTCAAGGTCCTTCCAAAAGAGCAGTTTGGATTTAGAGCCAAGCATAGCACGGCTATGCTAGCGGCAAAAATTGCTCAAGATACTATTGACGGCTTCAATCGGCAGCAAAATACCGCACTCCTCCTCCTGGACATTGAGAGGGCTTTCGACAGGGTATGGCATGACGGCCTACTATACAAAATGTATGTCAAATATAGCTTTCCTATGCATTTAGTGGCGCTGATACAGTCATACCTTGCCGAACGCACCTTCTCCGTACGGGCTGGTGGGGCCGAATCGTCTATAAGGCCACTAAAAGCCGGAGTGCCGCAGGGCACGGTTTTATCACCCCAGCTCTTTAATTACTACATAGCGGACATCCCATCTCTCCCAGAATCCAATTTAGCGCTCTACGCTGACGACACTGCGGTGTACACGCAATCGCGGATAGCACAGGCAGCGAAATTGAAACTTTTGGATCACCTTGACATCCTGCTACCCTTCTACCAAAACTGGAAAATTAGCCTAAATATCCCAAAGACCGAGCTTGCGATACTTACAAGAAAATATAAAGACACCGAGATAACGCCTCTCGTAATTGAAGGGACCACAATAAATGTAAAAAATGAAGTCAAATATTTAGGCATCATATTTGACAGAAGGCTAAACTTTAGCAAGCAGGTCCTGCATATAAAAAGAAAAAATGAGGCTGCATACAAGAGCTTAAGCATGCTGATTAGGCCGCGATCTTTTTTAAGTCCAGCAAATAAAATCATAATATACAAGGCAATAATCAGGCCAGCTCTATTGTACGGGGCCCCTGTCTGGAGCTCTGTCGCAAAAACACATAAAAACTCGCTCCAAAAGATACAAAATCGCTACTTACGTGCCGCCTTCTCGGCGAGCCGCTATACCAGAATAACAGATTTGCATGCCTGGGCAGACATCGACACAATAGAGGAACATATCGATAAAATGGCATGCAAGTTCTACAACTTTGGTATACGTGGCTCGCCGACAACTGCCGGCATAGCAGAACTACGATACAATCCCGAGAACAGGCCCACACATGGACCCGTGCATAGAGCAACATCTATCTATTTCCAACACCCTCGGCCGCCTGAATAATACACAATTCAAACGTAACACATGTACACAAGGCGTTACTACTAAGGTATTCTAAGCTACTCGGAACACCGTAAGGGAATGCACCCTAGAAAAACGTTATATAGTTCAAGATGGATAGCTAGACAGTTGATCTAGGTATTTGTACATAACAAAATCTGTACACAAGATATTTGTATATATTAGAAACGTAATTATCTCACTGTTAATATGTAATATAAATCACACTGGCAAACCAAACACCTCAGCCACAATCTAAATACCAGTAGAGAATATCTATAGACTGCCTTAGCTGCCTGTGACTCCTTTACTGGACCGCAAATTCTGGCGGAGCTCGTTTGATTTGAACCTGATTGAACAGGCCGTTGCCTGACACGCAGTTCCATCTGTCCTGCACAAAAGGGCACAGTGATGTGCCCCCAAAAGTATTAAGCTAGGTAACCAAAGAAACGAGAAAGAGGTTTTTTCACATAGTTTTTCCTCTGATTCAGTCCGCACCTTTCGAAAAACTGAATAACAAGCACACACTCCACAGTAGCCTTTAAAGGTAACGAACATTTTACTATGCTTGAAGGGTAAGAGGCCCATAGAAGTAGATTTGTATCATCATGTACTAGTACATAGGGTTTTAGTTTAAGTTAGAATAGGCAGGCCATCAGCCGTGAACGATATGAGTAGAAGCGAGTAAGCCGATAGCCGGTAACGCAGTGCGAAAGTGAAACTTGCTGAAACACATAAATCGCAATCTAATTGCTAGGTCCCCTGTAAATGAAATGGAATGTTAAAAATAAAGATTGTATTGTATTGTATGTCACAAGTTATCAGTTGTTATCTGCTCTGAATTCAAGCTGAATTAAATTAATAAAATAAATTTATTAAGTAAATGATACAAATACAGACTCTTTTAATATCCACATTTTTTTAAATACTGTATTTCAATGCGCATGGTGTTAGTAAGGCAACAATATCCGTTTTTCATATCTAATTTCAAGCAAATTTATTACCATTCTCCAAGACTTATTCTTTTGCGTTTTTGCTAAAAATATTAGAATGACGTTATTAAAATGTGTAACTAAAAACATAATTATTCGACCTTCTCCAGCCGGGTAATTTCAATAAAGATTTCTAGCTTTAGTTTTGAGCACGACAGACGAAAAAAAAACATTTAAATGCGAATTGCTACAATATGATCATCGCATGTTAATCTAGTCTCCGACTAATTAATAACTATAGCTCTCGTTCTCGTATTTCGACGGATGCAATGGAGCACCTTTCTAACTATAGGTAAAAATAAGGACTCTTATACGCAAATATTGATGCAATTTAATTGTTGCTATGCACGTTGGTAATAGCTGCACAATTTGAGACTCTCCCTCGTACATCTTTAAACAGTTATCGAAGAAGAAGAAACGAGGTCATCGGTACCACTTCATTCAGATTTTTCATCGCGCAAGAGTCAAGTTCATGGTACCATCGCAGGCCAGTGCCGTTATTAGCATACTAATTTAATAAAGAATCCAAAAATTGTTGCAACTACATTTATGCATTGTTAATGTGAGTGATATTAAAAATGCACAATACTGTTTTGTGGCTTTGTGTGCTTAGTACGTTTCCGACCGTTTTCTGCGGGAAATACGTGCCCAAGTGGAAAAAGCAGGTAAACAAATACGTAAACCCTCTAGCCTATTTTTCAGCTTTGGTCCTGCTTTTGAATATATAATATGTCCTTCAAATAAAAGCACGATCCGACAGTGAATAGTGGAATTAATACGGTATATGTTCAGAATATGAATTCTGGTCAAAGCGTACATGTTATGCATGCATTAGGGAGAATTGCTTATGTTTCAAAACAAGCATATTTTTTCTGAAAAGGTTCAGCTAAATTGTTACTAATGACTGAAAATCAATACTTCATACACAAAAAGGCAACGTTGTCAACTGGCAGTTTACTTTGTTTAATCTATTTTTCTTTTTCCGTCCTTTGTAATACTCTACATTTTCTTATTTGTAATATTCTTCATTTTTTCATATATTAAATATTCATTAACCAAGATGAAAGTTTATGGGGTCTTAAATTTGGATTCAATACTAATGCTTTTAATTTTAATGCATTTAATTTCCAAAAACCAAACAAAACGCATCAATTTTTTTTTAATAAATTCGATTTTTATGTATGAACTTTTCCTCACTGATAGGGAAGCTAAGCAACGCAATTTTATTTATAGCTAATCTAATTGAACGTGTTTTTGTTTTTCCATAATTAGAAATTTTTCGTTTTATTTTAATATTTTTTGTTCTTTTGTTCATTCACCAAGAAAATTTTTGTAGAAAAATGTTATCTGTAGTACATATATTCTTTTTTAAGAACATTTACTTCCATAACAACTTCTTGACAGTGGCCAATAAACCGAAACTAGGTAAATAATTATTATACGAAATAAAATTTTATTACTTGCTTTAGGAATGAAAATTAAAATAAAAATAAAAAATTAGGAGTTAAAATATAAATAAAAGGTACATAGTTCAATTGAGAATTTTTATTTATTATTATTATTACCCATTAGATATTTTTTTGCTTATAATGTCCTTCGTTCTTTTAATGTAAGCCGACTTTAATCACTCTATTATCTCCAACTTTTTTTATAAAATTTTATATGCAAATCCGATGCTTAACAATGACGAATAGATTTATCTTTCCTTTTTTATGTTGTTTTCATCCTGATTGTTTTTGAGTATTTTAACTATACGTAACTAACCTTTGAATGAAAGGTAAAACTAATAAAACTTGAAAAGCAGAAATTTAAAAATAAATAAAAAGAGACGAAGCCAAAAACTTTTCATTTGCAATCCACTCAATCTGTGTTTGTGTTTTCCCCTTTCAAAAATTTTTCTTTTTTCTATTCTCGTTTGTTTGTTTGTAAGATCCTTTATTCTTTTACATTCAAATGCTCATTCACCAAGTAACACCTTGAGGGAAATTTCCACCTCATTTTTAATTGGCAGTTTACTTCGTTTAATTTGTTTTTATTTTACCGTCCTTTATGAAATTTTGCTTTTTCATATTTGCATAATTTTGCTATAAAAAAGTAAAATAAATAAATAGGTGTAAAAATATAAATAAAAAGGTTCGCAAACACAAAATTCTTATTCGTAGACCAATTGAGTATTTTCATTAGATTTTTTGCTTGTAATGTCTTTCATCCTTTTAAATGTAAACGTTCATCCACCTGGAAACCAAGTTTAATAATTATTGTAATCTCTTCTACTTTTTTTATAACATTTTATCTGCAAAAGCTGATACTTTGCAATAACGAATGGGCTTACCTTGCCTTTCTTAGGCTGTTTTCATTCTGTTATATATATTTTATACTTCACTAAATTCTGAATGAAAGGTTAAACTAATAAAACTTGAAAAGTATAAACTAAAAAATAAATAAGAAGAGACGCAGCCAAAAACTTTTCATTTACAATCCACTAAATATGTGTGTGTGTTTTCCCTTTCTAAAATGTTTGTTTTCTATTTTCGTTTGTTTCTTAGTAATATCATATCGTTTGTTTCTTTGTTATATGATTTATCATTTTACATTTAAATGCTCGTTCACCAAGAAACTTATTGAGGGAAATTTCCGCCTCATTGTTAATTAGCAGCTTACCTTGTTTAATCTATTTTTATTTTTCATCCTTTATAAAATTCTGCGTTTTCATATTTGTATAATTTTTGCTATAAAAAAGTACATATTTTCGAGTGAAAGTTGAAACAAAAATAAAAAAGTAGATGTTAAAATACAAATAATAAAAGGTGCGAACACAAAATTCATATTCGTAATACAATTGAGTATTTTTATTTTTTTATAGTTATTAGATTTGTTAAGCTTCTAATGGCCTTCGTTCTTTTATATGTAAAGGTTCATCCACCTGTAAGCTAAGTTTAATAATTATAATATCTTCTACTTTTTTTATAAAATTTTATAAACTGTCTTCGTGTTTTTTCTCTTTCAAAAATGTTTATTTCCTATTTTCGTTTGTTTGTATGTATATCTTTTATCCTTTTATATTCAAATGCTCATTTACGGGATGGTTTACTTTGTTTAACCTGTTTTTGTTTTTCTTAATATTCTTTTCGTAATAGTATAATTCACCATTTTGTATGTTAAATATTTAACAATCTTCTTTTGAAAGGTTGAAGTTCAGATTTAATTTTAGTATTTTAAATTTGGTTGTACTGAATTATAAAGCAGAGCATTTAATCATAGTATAAATAGAATTTAAGAACTTTTACTCTAAATAAGTGCTTACTTTTCCCATAAAAGATGAAATGAAAAAAATAAAGGTAAGAATAAGAATATAAATAAAAAGGTACGCAGGGCCAAGAATTAATATATAAATAAAACGGTACACAAATCCGAGTTCTTTTTTACTTATAGCGCAATTGAGCATTTTTAATATTTTTTTACAATTATTATTTGTTTGTAATGTGTATTTATCTTTTTACTTTTAAACGTTCATCTACCTGTAAGTCATGTTAAATTATTACAATATCTTCTACTTTTTCATTTCATTAAAACCGATACATAACAAAGACGAATGCTCTTATGTGGTTTCCATTTCATTCTTAAAATCATTTTAACTATGTGTAAGTGCATTTTGAATGAAAAGTGACACTAGTTAAAATTGAAAAGTATGAATTTAAATATAAATAAAAATATACGCAGCCAAAATCTTTTCATTTACAGTTCACTTCAGCCTGTGCTTTTCACTTTTAATTTTTTTTATTTTTGTTTGTTTGTTTGTAATATCCTTTAACCTTTTCCTTTTATATACAAACGCTCGTTCACCAAGAAAGCTTCTGAGGGAACGTTGTTTTTAATTGACAGTTTACTTTGCTTAATCTGTCTTTGTTTTTCCGTCTTCATAATACTGTGCTTTTTCTTATTTGTCATATTCGGCATCCCTTTGTATATTAAAAATATTCAATAATAAAAATAATTTCTATTCAAAGGTTATGTGTCTGAAATTCAATTTTGATATTAATGTTTTCGATTTGGTTGAGTTAAATAAAAATACAAAGCATTTTTAACAACAGATTAAATAGAATGTTTACTTTTCCGATGAAAATTGAAATTGAAATAAAAAATAAAGTAAGAATTAAAATATAAATAAAACGGTACGCAAACTCAAATTTTTTTACTTATAATACAACTGAGTTTTTATTAATTTTTTACATATATTAGATATATTTTTGTAACATCATTCATCTTTTTATATAGAAACGTACCTGTTTGTCAAGTTTAATCATTACAATATCTTCTATTTTTTTGTAACATTTTGTTTGTATAACCGATACTTACAAAGACGAATGCGCTTTCTTCATTATGTTGTTTTCATTTGTGTTTTTACAGCTTTTTTTGACTATATGTGAGTACATTCTGAATTAAAGGTGAAACAGATTAAACTTGAAAAGTATGAATTAAAATAGAAATAAAAATATACGAAGCCAAAATCTTTTAATTTACGGCTCTCTTGTGCCTGTGTTTGTAATTTTCCACCTCTAAAATATTTGCTTTTTATTTTGGTTTACTTGTCTTGTCTGTAATATCCTTTAACTTTTTTCCTTTTATATTCAAATGCTTACTCATCTAGAAACCACCTGAGGGAATTTTCCTACTCATTATTAATTGGCAGTTTACTTTGTTTAATCTGTTTTTGTTTATAATAATCTGCTTTTTCGTACTTGTAATATTATTCATGTTTTTGAATGTCAAATATTCATCAACAAAAACACCTTTTATTGGATTATAATGTCTGAAATTCAGTTTTAATTTAAATTTTTTTATTGTTTTTCCCCTTTATATTAATCTGACTTTTATTATTTATAATATTCTTCATGTTTTTGTATGTTAAATGTTGATCAACAAAAACCTTCTATTGAAAGTGTATAGTGTCAGTTTTAATTTTATTGCTTTCAATTTAGTTTCGTTGAATTATAAATAAATAGATTCTAAGAACTTTTACGGTAAGCAAGTACTTACTATTCCAATGAAACTGGCCATTAAAAAAACTAAAAGTAAGAATTAAAATAAAAAGATGACCAAACACAACCTTCTTACTTATAGTCCAATTGATCTTTATATTTATTTTTTAAAGTTACTGGATGTTTTAACAATACGAACGCGCTTATTTTGCCTTTTTTATGTTGTGTTCGTTTTATTTTTTTTGAGCATTTTAACTATATATTAAATTATTTTAATTTACAGTCTACTTCAACCTGTATTTGTGTTTTTTATTGTTTTTTTTTGAATGCTTGTTTTCTCTCTTATCACTTTGTTTGAAATGTCCTGTATCTTTTTATGTTCAAATGCTCAATTGCCAAGAAGCCGTCTATAGGAAGATCTAATTTTAATTTATATATCTCCTATTTTTTTGAATAAAGCACATCTAAAATAATATCTTGACAATGATGAATGTATATAAACTTAGTGTACTTATTCAAACTTAATTTCTGAGTGTGAAGTTTATTTTATAATCGGCTCACTTGTACCTATGTTTCTAATTTTCCACCTTTAAAAATGTTTGTTTTGTTATTTTTGCTTACTTGGCTTGTCTGTAATATCCCGTAACTTTTTCCCGTTTATATTCAAATGCTTACTCACCAAAAAACCATCTGAGGGAAATTTCCTACTCAATATTAATTGGTGAATTGGCGGTATACCTTGTTTAATCTGTTTTTGTTTTTCCCTTTTATAATAATCTGCTTTTTCTTACTTGAAATATTATTCATGCTTATGTATGTCAAATATTCTTCAACAAACAAACCTTTTATTGGAAGATTATTATGTCTGAAATTCAGTTTTAATTTTAATATTATCATTGTTTTTCCCCTTCGTAATAATCTGCATTTTCTTATTTGTAATATTCTTCTTGATTTTTTATGTTAAATATTGATTAACCAAAACCTTCTATTGGAAGATTATGGTGTCAGTTTTAATTTTATATTTTTCAATTTAGTTTCGGTGAATTATAAAGCAGGGCATTTAAGCACAGACAATAGAATATAAGAACTTTTACTGTAAGTAAGTACTTACTATTCCATTGAAAGTTGCAATTAAAAAAACTAAAAGTAAGAATTAAAATAAAAAGATGACCAAACACTGCCTTCTTACTTACTGTCCAATTGAGTCTATATATTTTTTAATTACTGGATATTTAACAATGACGAATGGGCTTATCTTGCCTTTTTTAGGTTGTGCCTATTCTATTTTTTAAAGCATTTTAACTATATGTAACCACATTCTGAATGAAAGGCTAAACTAATAAGACTTGAAAAATATGATTTAAAATGTAAATAAAAAGGTCTAAGGTAAAATTCTTTTAAATTACAGTCCACTTCAGCCTGTATTTGTGTTCTTTTGCTTTTTAAAAATGCTTCTTTTCTCTTTTATTTTTTTGTTTGCAATGTCCTGTATCTTTTTATGTTAATGCTAATTTGCCAAGAAGCCCTATATAGTAAAACCAAATTTAAATTCTTATATATCCTATTTTTTGAATAAAACTTATCTAGTCTTCTATTATCTAAAATCATTTCTTGACAATGATGAATGTATATAAACTTAGTGAATACTTAAAAAAACTGAATTTTTGTGTCTGAAATTTATTTTATAATGTTATCATTATTTGTTTGTATGTATTTTAAATATATATACTAATTTGAACTTTGTGCTTACAGTCCACTTCAGTCAGTCGGTTTTAGTTTTTCTGTCTTTTACAATTTTCTTGTTCCTTTTTATTTGTTTGCAATACCTTTTGTCCTTTAATTTTTAAATGTTCCACCAAAAAACCTGTTGTGAGAATAATAAAGTATCTATAACTAAATTTCAAGTATTTTTACTTGCAAATACCAATTTTTGACCACAATTAAAAAAAAGTTAAAATTTTATCTGTATTTATTTTATTTTGTTTACATAAATTTGGTTAATACCGAATTTTCGTCTAAAATCTACAACTTAGAAAATTTGAAGCGTTAAAAAATAAACAAAAGGGTACGCAAACACCAACTTCTGTACTTAAAAGTTCGGCTCTTTCTTTACCTTAATTCTTTTATTAGCATTGATTTAATGCTTGAACCAAATAAACAGACTGATTGTTTAATATATTTATTTATTAATCTTTTCCCATTCTAAAAGTGTTTATGAAATTATCTTTTGGAGATATTTTTACATGTTTTAATAAGCAAGTGGATTTTGATTGGCAATACAAGATATCGCTGTGAAATGTTCACAGCTTATGTTATGAAAATTTTGCATAATCAGTCACTCCTAGTTTACTAACCCAAACTAACTCTAACCGTTTAAAAAATCAATCATATTATATTCCAATCTATTGTCCTGATCTAAGGCATGTGAACTACCGACGTCCCAAAACGAATATTCGCACTACATATGTTCAGATGATGGAGAAGTGAAATGCTTACCTGGATGGACGGGGGACCTTTGCGATGTTCCTAGATGTCGCCCGGGATGCGATCCCATGCAAGGGTATGTAATTTGACAACCTTTTAACTACTTTAAGGATTTGTCTGAAATAAATATGCTGAAAAGCATTTTATTTCAATATTTAAGGGCTTGTTTAGATCAAGTATTAAGGTAGATGGTATGACTGTTGTCAATGGAATTAACCCATTCACATTCCACCTTGCTCCTCAAACTAGCTTCATAAGGGGATTATTATAATTGGCCAATTTATTAGTTATTTCAAGTTTACCTTATACAGCAAAGTTAAACATTTTCTAAGGGCCGTACTGACTAGATCTAGATCTTTTTAATTTTTTTGATAATAATCGTAGAAATAGCTTTGCAAGCTAAAATTTGGAAAAATAAAGTTAGTTGAGGGATTGGATATATAAAAGCGTTTTAGCTGTTTCAGCAAGAAAATAGCATTGTGCCTTGAATGGAACGCTTGCATTCTCTCCGATTATATCATATTTCAATGACTTATTTACAAAAAGCATTTTAGCATTTACAGAGAATGAAATTTATTTTAGATATTAGACAAATTACATTTTAACTACACTATTGAGTGTTATATGTGTAACAAACATATTGACAAAGATAAAGTTGATGATCATTGTCAAATCAATGAAAAATATAGAGATACTGCACATTCCACATGTAATTTACATTACAAACAACCAAATTTTATTCCTGTAATATTACATAATTTGAGGAAGTATGATTCACATTTGTTTATTAAGAATATATGTCAAAATAACGAACAATTATCAGTAATAGCCCAAAATACAAAAAATATATTTCCTTATTAGATTTATAGATTCATTTCAGTTTATACCATACTCTGAAACACTTGATGAACTTCAATGTAAAGAAGTATGAAAATATGTTAATAACAAAGAAAAATTTAAATAGATTCGTCAAAAAGGAATTTTTTCATATAAGTATATCGATGATTATTTAAAAATAATGAGATAAATTTGCCAGATAAAGATAATTTTTGTAATGATCTAACAAATAAACATATTTCCGAAAAACGTTATGGTAGAGCCAAATTTGTATTTAATTTGTTTAAGTGTAATTCGATTGGTGATTATTCTGACATTTATTTAAAATCTTATGTGTCACTTCCTGCAGATGTTTTCGAAAATTTTAGACAAACATGTATTAACACTTACAAAATTAGATCCTGCTCGTTATTACACTTTTCCAGGTTCAAGTTTTGGTGCATGTTTCCATTACACTGGGGTTGAATTAGAATGGTTAACCGTTCCTGATATGTTGCATTTTTGAAAAATAATGTACGTGCAGGAGTCACTACTTGAATAACTGGAAAATCTATGGCAACTAACTAAAACAAATTTAATTATTCTAGGTATTGCAACCGGCCTGGAGAATGCCTTTGCAAACTCGGATACTACGGAGATAAATGCAACAAATGTATCCCGTTGCCTGGATGCCAGCACGGATACTGCAACACGAGCTTCGAGTGTATTTGCCAGGAAGGATGGGATGGGCTGTTTTGTTCTGAACGTATGTATAAATTTGTTTAAAAGAAAATATTATAACACTCCATCAACAATTTTAGCGCAAACTCAAGGCGTTTAAGTTAACTCGCCTTGCGAAGATTTCTTACTGGACACACTCTTTACTCAAAAAAAGTTAACTCCAGTTCACGCTATTCATTTAGTTTTTGTTCCAAAGGGATGTTCATTGACGTCTTGACAGTGATAAAGACTACATTTAAATTCGCTTTTCACTTCTTCCATCAGAATTTCACGTGTGAGTGTATACCTTCTTTATAAATAGCCACACAAAAGAAATATCCAAATAGAATAAGACCTGGAGAATGCGGTGGCCTTTCGATAACTTTTGGATGTTCAGCAGATTTAATATGAAGAAATTATCTGATAAATAAAAATAGATTAGTGGGAGCTCCATCCTGCTGGAGCGATGTTAAATAATCTATATGATCTTCCTTGATAGCACCTACAGTTTATTTCGGTGTTTCATTTGTTGTTTCAAAGAGCTGCTCGGAACAACCACTGTTAATTGCTTGACAGAGTTTAAGACTGCACTCAAATTTACGTTTTAAAATTCCCATTAGCATTTCACATGTCGCGTTACGACAAACATCGAATTATTTGCAATAAATGTTAGCATTGTGGACAACTTCTTTTTTAAGGTAAGGATCAAATAGGGCAACGTCCGGAGATCGGAGCGGCCATTCGATTACCCATTGAAGTCCAAGTGATTCAAAAGGAGGAAATTATTTGGGCAATAAATACAAATGCAAGGAAGCTTCAATTGGCTGAAATATTATATCATATTTTTAATCATATGCCCTAATAACAGCTACGATATCAAGTATGATCGCTTGTTCTCGAGCTTTTAAGTACAGGGGCATTCATTTTAAGTGCCTCAATCGACTGGCACTATTTCTATATGCTATTCCAAAAATTTAAAAAGGGAAAATACATCTACAAACAGGTTTTTGCAAGGATGCCAAATGTGACTGCAGAGACGCCATCTTGTATCTGTATAAACGGAAATCTCGGTATGTTTTTAGATTAGCGAATAGACATTATTAAGCAAATTTCAAATTTCAAAAATAACACCATCTTAGATATATTTAGTTTAATTATCTCACTCGATTGGCACTTTTTCTAAATGCTGTTGCCACGCCCTGTTAAGACGTGCGCCACACCTTGGTTGGCATGCAGGTTATGTAGCTCATTTAGGATGGATCTACGTCAGGTGAGAAGAAATGATAAAGAAGACACTTTGGTAAAATAATAACAATTACAATTGGTCAAAGACTTTACACCGAACCCAATTACTACAACACGCATGTATTTTCGGTTGAGGTATAGCTTGTATTATTTATATTTATTTTCCTGTTTTACGACAAAGTTTTTAAGAGCGGCGTTGTGTTTTAATTTATAATTAACTTTGGTTATTTCATTTAGGTAATTATTTAAGTGTTCTTATTTTTATTTTAATCATCACTTTAATGCACTGCAGTTAGATTTTTAACAGATCTATCGTAGATTTCACTTTAGTCCTTTAGACGGCTATCCTCCAAGGGACTCCGTTCCCATGAACCGCGGGGTAGCTGTGATAAAACTCGGAATAGCACTCGATAGCTCCGGTGGTAAAACTGGCAGTGGGTAGCCCTTTGGTAAAACTTGCAGTGGGATAGCCCGGTGATAAAACTTGCAGTGGGATAGCCCGGTACTAAAACCCTGTAATATCCCAATACTAATGAGACGAAGCCCCTTAGTTCAATGAAGAATTTATAGCCCCCCCTGTAAATATATATTTTCTTAATAAAACAAATCCACCAAAAATAATCAATGGATTTTTAGAGACCATCAGCAAATAAAAGAAATACAAAAGGTACAAACAACTTGAATATGAAAAGAAATAGGTATGAAACACCCTTAAATACTATATATAAACTTCCCCATATGATCAAAACTAAAGTCACATTAAAATCAGGTATGATAAAAAGAAATAGGTAAAATATCTCATGGAATGCAATGCAAAAGGTGGTCAATGTAAAAAAAAACGTTAACACAGAGAAAGGCAATTAAATCATTAAGTAAGACAAAAAAAAATTAGCAATAATTACCTCTCTTGAGTTGGAGGGCTGCTGGAGGATCGACGGCCTCGGTTTTGTAAGATGAGCTCGGAAAGCCTCTAGAAATAATGGAAAATAACCTTTAGCGTCATGGTGGCCGCGTACTTTTCAGGCAAAATGAAAAAAAAGTTCAGAAAAAGCTTACCTAGTGCAGTACGAATATCCCAATAACTGGGTAGTGTCAAACACTAATTAGGTACTCATTCACAGAGCCCCTAGAAGGGTAGTATTAGCACAATACAAAGAGCACCGATGGGTATTTCTAGAAGAACCCTGCATCCGTTTCAGTCAATTTGCCTTCCATGAAACAGAGAGAGAATCATCATTGTAGGGCCGAGAAATGCTTAACAACTTGATACGAGGAATAATTCTAAGGTTCTTGGTTCTCGTTTATTATTGTTGCAAAACGACGGTGGAGGCCACAATTAATGAGCTAAAATGAAATTTTTCAATAAATAATAGGAAATATTCCTAAACGAAATAATAAACCTTTAAAAATCCAAATCGACAGCAACAATTATGGGAAGATAGCCCATTACTACTACTCAGAGCTACCAACCGAATATTACAAAAGTTGCAGCAGGCCGCGTGAAAAGATAAATATGAGTCAGGCAAATCAGTGGTCACAAAAAGTTATCAGCCGGAAATTTGAATTAAAGCAAATCAGGGGCAGGGCCCCCAAAAAGTTATGAAATGTTCAAACCGAAAGTAAAATATGAATTTAACACACCTAATGAGGCTTAACGGTACGTTTTATTAACCCAATTCTTTAAAATACAGAACGGCCAGCAAACATTATTAATGTAATATAGATAAGCAAAGTTATACTAATAACAAAATATATTATTTTAGTGGTTTGATCAAACCGAAGGGAGCCACAGGTTATCAACCAAAATAAATATAGTCACAAAGTGCCTGATGGCAACACAACATAAGAGAAAGGGACTATCAAAATAGCTACTTAAGGCGACAACAGTGCTCTAAAAGCTAGTTTATATTTATCATTAAAATGTATGTAGAATAAAATTAATTTACATTAATAAATGCTGCAACCTTAAGCTTAATGACAACAAATCGAATCAATAAATTTAGAATTAATTAACCGAAGAGGTTAATATTCAATAATTCTTACCACAAAATATAGCATCTTCCGTTGCTAAATGCAGTATATAAAATGAACTTTAAAATCTTTTACACTGGCAAAATCAGACTATTATAGTTTAATCCACAATACCGAAACAGAATCTTTGCACTTGGCGCGCGTTTCGCTAACCATGTTAGCATCATCACAAGATGATTAAGGTTTGATGATGCTAACATGGTTAGCGAAACCCGTGTCGAGTGCAAAAGTTCTGTTTCGGTTTTGTGGATAAAACTCTGCTTTAGTGCATTTTGTCGAAGATTCCAAACTCGAACATAATATCTTTATTTTAGTAATAGAACAGCCGCCGTGATCTCGGGAGAATACAATATCAAAAATAATTCAATTTGTTTTAGTTAGTTGCTATAGATTTTCTAGTTATACAAGTACTGACTCCTCCACGTACTTTATTTTTCAAAAATGCAACATATCAGGATCGGTTAACAATTCTAATTCAATCATAATCATAATTTATTGGTGCTAATCAAACAAATGCTACGCAGGTCAAAAAAGTAAAATAGTGTACAATAATCAATAATTAATTCTGACTCAAAAATCTACATAATTTCTTAAGTCAAATGTTTGTGAACCATAAAAAACTTAAAAATGCTAAAATATTTTATCAACCATTATAGAGTTTAAAATTATTTAAAATATATAAGTTATTAAAATGTACATGTGGAATTTCAAATACAAACAAAACATATAGAATAAAATCTTTGAAAAGTTTTTCTTCTATGAGATAAAAAGTTCATGATTTATATTAAAATTGAGGAAATCATCAATATCATAGAAGGCATTTTTAATTGGAAATCTCTTGATTTTTCGTTTCATTAAGTTGATTGGCAAAGACCGGATTTCATTAGGAATCTTGTTAAAAATTTTAACTGCCAAATTCTCTGGTCGACTTTGACACTTTCCCAGTCTGCAGTAGGACATGACCAAGTCATTTCTATTCCTAGTGTGGTGTTCATGTACATCTGATCGAGTGGAAAATTGTGATTTTTTTTATGAAAAGAATACACTGTAGTATAAAAACACAAGGAAAAGTTAAAATTTCAAGGTTGATACATGCTTTTCTGCAGTCATCCCTGAAACCAAGGTCTGATAGCGCTCTGATGGCCCTTCGCTGTAGTCCAAAGACTCTGACCGCCAATGATGCACTGCCCCAGACTATTATCCTATAGGACATAACAGAATGGAACAGTGAATAGTACGCAGTCAGTAACATCTCCCCTGAGACACTATGACAACGTCTCCGAAGCATGAATAAGGAAGTTCGAAGCCTACTTGACACATTGTCTATGTGCTTATCCCATCTCAATTTAGGATCAAGATATATTCTCAAAAATCTAACCTCAGGAGAGTTAGAAAAATCATCGATGTTACGGAGAGAAAAGGCCATTCTTTATGTCTTTGCAACATTTAGCTGAAGCCTGTTTGCGTTGAACCAGTCCTGCCCTCTCTATAAGATTTTCTAAATTTCCCCAGATAATGAAAGGTTTGTATCATCCGCAAAAAGAGTATATGAGACTTGGCCCCCATTTGGTGGTAGATCATTAATAAATATTAAGAATAGTAGTGGCCTTTAGATAGACCCCTGTGGGACACCTACTTTAGCCTCCATCTCTAGAGAGTGATCCAACCCTACTCTCACTACCTGCGTACGATTATTAATTATTGAATTTATAAAGTCTTAACTTATCAAGGAGAATGGCATGAGTGACACAGTCAAAGGCCTTGCTCAAATCACAAAACAAGGCCATCAAGTGCAACCGGTTTTCATAAGAATCCATGATGTTTGAGATTAAGTTGAGAACTCCCATTGTGGTATTCCTGCCCCCCCTCCCCCCCCTAAAGCCAAATTGATTCTCAGAGAACAAATTGTTACCTTCAAAGTATTCTATAATCCTGAGGGCCATACATTTTTCGATAACTTTTGAGAATGCAGACAGAAGACAAATTGGTCTGTAGTTTTCAACATCATTAGGATCACCCTTCTTAAAAATTGGTGTAATTAATGCCTTCTTGAAAAATTTAGGAAAGATACACTGTTTTATATATAAGTTTATAAGTTTAGTTAGAGGATATATTAATATATTTTTAACAGACTTTAATAATCGCACAGAGAGGCTATATATATTATTAGTTTTTTTGTTTTTTAAGTTGTTAATGATGTCTCTCACAGTGTTGAAAGAGACATCTTTAAAGGAAAACTCTGATTCGGGCAGTCTTATGCCTTCAAGGCGGGAAAGAAGATTAGTCTGAGTGGTAGGAATATCATTAATTATTTCATGAGGTATATTGACAAAGAAGTGATTAAAATTATTAGATGAGATATTGGGGTTGATGCTCTGTTTTTTGTCCCTTCCACTGTGACTATTTATGATATCCCACATGCATTTGGTCGGATTTTTTGAAGAGGATATGAGGTTATCATTCGCTTTACGTTTGGCATCTTTGACCGCGCTAGTGTACAATATGCTGAACCTTTTGAATTCTTCTCTATTACCAACTGTGTCGCATTGTTCACAAACTTCTTTCAAGAAAGACAGATGGGAAAAAATGCAGATAGGCCTCCCTGACACGATCAACAAACTTCTCAGCCAAATCTTCCACAGTATCTTTGTCATCAAGGAAAGACTAGGAACAAATTTCTAATGTATTATGAACATTAAGAAGACCATACTGAGTAATTGGTCTAAAAGTTATATGTTCGGACTTGCCCTGACAACTAGAGTTAGAACTTGTCTCAAAATATAAGAGCAGTCCCAAATGATCTGAAAGTCGAAGGTCAACAACCTCAGAATGAATGGAATCTAATGAAAAATATATGAAATCATTGTCTAAGCAAGCAGCACCTCTAGTGTTGTTAAAAATTGATGCCTTAAATCCCAGACTAGCCAACAGATCACAGAGATCATTAGATTCTCTCTGATCAGTCCCAAAAGAGACATTAAAATCCCCCGAAAACAAATTTCTTATTTTGTCCAAGTCTTTCTATGATGTTTTCCACTGCCTCCAGAAAAATGTCAAAGTTACCAGATGGCGATCTATAAAAAACGGTTACATAAAACTCTAATGAATACAACAAATATATACAACAAAATTCAAAGTGTTTTTCTTGGTAAAATTCAGAGAGTGTATTTACTTAAACAAAATTAAAACTATTATTAATAAAAATTAATGTACCTCCTCCCTTGCAAGAAGTTCGTGTTGAATAGGCTCCCAATTGGTACCCTGCTAAATTAAAGGACCGCAATTCATGCTCACAGACCCAGTGTTCTGTGAGTCCTATCAGTGAGAGTGATATGTCGACCACTCCTGCTTCAAAAGAGTCTATTTTTTGGCGAATAGAACGAACATTATAATGTAGTAGACTCACTCTATTTGGTTTGACGGCTGGTTCATTTGACCCTTGTTCTTGATGTGGACCCGAGCTCTGGAGTTTCCTCTTTTGCTGCGGCTTTGAAGGTTTAAAAAATGATTTACAATAGCTCTCCTGAGCCAAAGGCTAGCCTCAAGATAACTTGCCTTCTTTTCATTAGGAACCTCTAATTTCAAAGAGCTTCTTTTGTTGTGTAGAGTTTTCATTTTTTCACATCTATACCCCTCATCCAAATGTTGTGATTTAAGGAAATTCAGGATTGCATGTGCCTCAACTTCAGGAGCAAATCCTGAAAGAAATATGTAGCCCTTTTTTTGGGCGAATTTGAGGCCGGGGATGCATTCATTTCTACCCAACAATGGTTTGGGTCGTTTTTCCTGTTCATGATTTTGTCTTCTTCTACTGGTTACCAAATTCCAACCTGCTTCGGCATCAATATCTTCCTGGTTTTTGTAAAGGTAGCTTGATTTTCCGTCATTTTCCTTGCTTAAGGGGCCACTATTTATGAAAATATCATCGTCATCAATGTTTATGACATTTACGTGATTTTCAATCTTCTATCTCTCGTTTTTCTCTTGGCCTTCCCTCTCGGAATTGTCGTTTGAGATTTCGTTAAGGTCTGTCTACATGAGTTGATCAGCGTTTTCCATTTTGCGGTTGCTACTGTTGCTAATATTTTTGGCGTGGCCACCTGTTGACTGTTTTGGAATTAAGTGAACAGCTGATTTCTTGTTAATGTTGGTAGGACTGATGCTCAAATTCGGGTCAAGAGGAGGGAATGTTTGTTGTTGTTTACCTTTGTATTTTTCAGGATTTACCATTGTTTCCCGATTTTCCCACATATAATCCACTTTTTGTTTTAGGAGACGGTATCTCTCTTCCAGACTTCTTATTTTTTCTTGTAGATTAGCAATGATCAAATCTTTCTTTTCAGCTTTACCAGATTCATCGGCAATGGCAGCCGTCACGGAATGCGACGTTTGGTGGATACAAATTGCCGATTTTTTAGCAGCAGCTTGCCTCAAACAGGAAGGATGAAAGTTTTCCGTACATTTTGCACATTGCACTGGTTTCTCGCAACTTTTTTACAGTGAATACACACCGATTTACTATTTTTCGCACTTTTTCAGGGCTCTCTCAAATCATACGTTGTTTCAGTCGTCGCCAGTGTAACGTAAACATGCATCAAAACTCAAACCTGGAAAAGGGTAATAATGAGCTGGATCTAACTAATAAATGTTAATACATGTTTTACTAGAATTTTCGAAAACATCTGCAAGGAGTAACATCAGATTTTAAATAAATGCCAGAATATTCACCAATCGAATTACACTCGAACAAATTAAATACAAATTTGGCTCTATCATAATCTTTTTAGGAAATATGCTCATTTGTTAGATCATTATAAAAATTATCGTTATCTGGCACATTTATATCATTAAGTTTCAAATAATCATCGATATATTTATATGGAAAAACTCCCTCTTGACGAATATATTTAAATTTTTCTTTGTCATTAACATATTTTGATACTTCTTTACATTGAAGATCATCAAGTGCTTCAGATAAATTTGCTGAAGAGTATGGTAAAATTTGAAATATCTTTAAATTTTATATGGAAATATGTTTTTTCAAATAACCTGATTTTTTATCGAAATAGGAGCCAACTTCGATAAGTTTTGGAATGAAATGTATTTTTCTCTGCTTTTTTGGGCTATTACTGATAATTGGTCGTTATAATAATAATATATTCTTAATAAACAAATGGGAATCATAATTCCTCAAATTATGTAATATTAGAGGAATAAAATTTGGTTGTTTGTACTGTAAATTACGGATAGAATATGAAGGACTCTTATTTGAGTCATTTTCGAGAACTAGTTATTTTAAAGAAGGTTGTCTATAATTGTCAATAAATTGTCCTTTTGAGCATCTCTTTGGAACAACAAATCAAACACCAGAATGATGCTGACTATTTCAGGGAGAATTCCAAATAATTCATAAATTTAATTTTTGCTGCTATCATTAAAGATCGTAAAGATTATTAATCAATGCTTCAGCATGATGGTGCCCCCGTTAATCTATATTTATTTGTCACACAATTTCTTTATATTAAATATGATGGACGTCATAGAATTATTGAATGGTCACGGCACTATCCGCATCCAGGCCTTGATCCACTTCATTTTTTCTCCTTATTTATAAAAGTAGGTATCCATAACGCTATGTGTTGAGGCAATCAATTATCGATGTTTTTGCAACACGTTTTTCCTATTGAAGTTAAAAGTAAAGATTTTATTTAAAAAAACAAACCTGGCACCGGAGAGTCGTGTTACAAAGCCCGGCCCCGGTAGTGGAGTCGTAGAGCGCCACCAGTTTTTTCCAACTAAACTGAAAAAGCTCCGCTGGTGTGCGAGGTGGCTAGGCACGCTAATTAAATCAAAGGAACTCAATCTTAACTTAACAAGAAAACACAATCTATAATTTAAGGAACAATCTATTTGCTACTAAGTCTTTTTTTTTAAACACAGCAACAATACTAGAGAAAACTTTTGGCTAGTTAAATGCAAAGGAATGTTAAATGACTATTAAAGTAATTGATAAATATAGTACAATATGGAGATTGTACGGAGACCAATTCTGTTGTTAACACTCGATACGGTATGCCTTACAACTAAATGCGCTAAACACTACAATCCGAAGTGATCACTTTGATTTTACCTAAGCTAATTACATATACGTGTGCGTGCTAGTAGCTGCACCAATTATAGGTATAGCAATAATAGTAGGTAGTGCTAAATGACCACAATAATTAAATCAATGGACCTGATAAATGAATAAAAAGAATAAAATTATTGAAAACTATCTTATAGCTCGACTGTCAATGCTTGATTTATATTAAGAAAAAGGAAAATTAAGAGCGATTATATTAATCGGTCAGATAAACAAATGAATACATGACAAATAAAATTAATGAGAGCTGTCTTAGAGCTTGGCGGTCAATGCGTCATTTATATGAAAGGAATAAGAGCGATTTTATCAGTCGGACAGAAAAATAAATGAATAAATAAACTTAAGCTTCTGTACGATACCACTTAGATCCGGTAGAACTCTGGTGGAGGCGCCGGCTCTGGCCCCGAAAGTAGAACCAGCAGAGGACTCGGAAATAAAATTGGCCCGGAGATAAGATTGGGTGTAGTGTAGCCCGGAGATGGGATCTGTAGCCAGGTGGTTGAATTGGCCCGGGGATAGGACTTGTCCAGAGGTACGACTTGTCCAGAGGTAGGACTTGTCCAGAGGTAGGACTTGTAGCCCGGTAATAGAACCCTGCAAGAACCCATTACGCATTAGACAAAGCCTCCTTACTTAAATGAAGATATATAGCCACCCTTGCATAAGTATATTTTCTTTATAAAACAAATTCCCCCAAGAATTATTAATTTATTTTCAATGACCATCAGCAAATAAAAAAAATACTAAGGTACAGACAACTTGCATATAAAAAAAGATAAGTATGAATCACCCCTAAAAGAAAATATAAACTTCCCCATATGATCAAAACTAAAGTTACATTAAAATAAAAATTCAGATATTCAGATTTGATAAAATGGAGTATATAAGATAACCCATTGAATGCAAATGGTGGACAATGTACCAGAAAAAGGTTAACACAGATAAAGATTAAATCGTTAATTTAGACAAAAAAAACTCTAGCAATAATTACCTCGCTTTTGGTGAAGGGTAGCTAGAGAGTCGACGGTCTCGGTCTGATACGACGAACTCGGAAAGCCTCTAGAAATAAGGAAAAAGACCATTAGCGTCATGTCAGGGCGTCCGCGTGCTTCACAAGCAAGAGAAAAAAAATAATTCCAGAGAAAATGCTTACCTACTGCAGTAGTTAAATCCCGATAAATCGGTCGTGTCAAATCACAATCAGCAACCAACACAATAAGTCCCCAAAGAAAGGGTAATATAAAATCACAATACTAAATCTCGAGTTGCTATGACTGCACTTACAGCAAACCTTCTTTTCGCCTCGAAGGGTATTCTTAGAAGTACTCTCTATTCGTTTCCGTCAATTTGCCTTTCCACTCCCGAGATTTGAAAAAAATAACGTCGAATCAAGAAGAAGTGATGGGCTGAAAAATGCCAAGTGATTCAATACGAGGAATGATTCTAAGATAATAAACGACTTAGTTCTAGTTTATTATGATGGTAAACGACGGCGGGAGCCACAATTGATGCGCTGAAATTAAATTGTTCAAGAAATACTAGAAAATGTCCCCAAACGAAGTGATAAAATTTTAAAAATCGAAATCGACAGCAGCAATCATGGAAAATAGCCCATTCCTACTACCCAATACTGCCAACAGAATATTACAAAAGTTACAACCAGTCGCGTTGAAAGATAAATATGAGATTCCAAGCCAGGCAGCGCGCAGCCATACCAAAAAGTTCTGAAATATTTAAACCGAAAATAAAATATGAATTTCACGGATCTAATGCAGCCTAAAAGCAGGTTTTATTAACACAATTCTTAAAAATATAAAACGGTTTGCTGGCCGTTCTACGGTAATGTAATATAAATCAAGCTAAGTTATACTAATAACATAATATCCTATTTTAGTGACTTGATCAAACCTAAGCGATCTGTGGTTTGCTTTTCAACTAAAATAAATATAGTCACAAAGTGCCTGAGGGCTCCATAAGAGAAAGGGAGGATCAAAATAGTTACTCAAAGACACAACAGTGTTATAAAAGCTAATACAAATATATCGTTAACCTATATTTAGGATAAAATTAATTTACATTAATAAATGCGGCAATTTTAAGCTTATTGACAGCAAATCGAATCAATAAATTCAGAATTAATTAACCGAAGAGTATTGACCTCTTTTCAATAATTCTTACCGTAAAATACAGCATTTTTTTTGCTAAATGCAGCGTATAAAATGAAATTTAAAAATATTTTACACTGGCAAATCGGACAGTTACATTTTTTTTGTAACGTGAATATGCATGAACACAAAAGAATAGAAATTTATCAAATTTGAGTAGGCTATGGCAACAAAAGAAAGAGGTGGTATAGCTGCTAATGTTAAACTGTTGATTTAAATGTCAGAATATTGTTGCTTATTTTAATTTCATCACGTCTCTTTGGAACAGAAACTAAATAAATAGCAAAGTAATTCCAGTAAGAAATTTAAAGTCTGTTAAGTCAAGTCTGAAACTAAATGAATATTTCGAATTTAAATTCGGGTTCTTTGTCAAAAACTATATAGAGGTACGTTTTCCTATATAGAAAAACTGCCACTCGAGTGAAACACTCAAGTCTCATTCTGGCATCTCGAATATCTGTGCAAAAAAAAATAATACCGAATATTAATTATCTCACGATTTTTAGCTACATGCCGCCAAGATTGCCATCAAGCGAGAGGCTACTGCAACGAGCCAGGCGAGTGCAAGTGCAGGTTAGGTTGGGCTGGAAGAACTTGCAAGGATTGTCAAGTTTTACCGGGATGCGTCCACGGGTACTGCGAAAAGCCGCTGGAATGTAAATGCCATCCTGGATACACTGGCATATTGTGCCAGACTCGTAAGTTACCTTTTTGCATCCTAGCATAAGGGACTTCCGCTTCGTCGTCGGTCGAGTCAACACGCGTTGTGTATTGGCTCCTTTGTCGCCATCGGGTAAACACGTGGCACACGTTCAGTGACCGTTGTTTCTCTCTGAGGGTCCTAGACAGAAGAAATCCCCATTCACTCCGGCATCCAGGCCGGGGAGAACCGGATGTTCCCGTGGGATCATGTCTGTCTGTGCCTGCAAAGATTCAGCTTGCAGCTACCATTTTAGGTTGGTTTGTGATAGTCGGAGCCTTCAAGAGAGCGCATGCTCGATACCTTGAAGGATCTAAAAATATAGCGCCATCAATCCAATAAGGGCGTAACCTATCTGGGAGGGTTGCCCAAGCTCTAGCTAAGCCCGGACTAAGACTTTACTGGGTGAATGCGCTATGCGCGAAACCCACTAACATAACCTAGCATTAGCCAGCTTAGACTAAGTGAGTCGATGGGTTAGCAAAGCAAGCCGATATTTTTGACGAAATTCTATTTGTATAGGTTCGCTGGACCATAATTTAAAAATATTTTTAATTACGCCAGATAATTTTTATGGTCATTAACCTCACTTGTTGAGAGAGAAAGACGCTCTGTTCTGCCTATGAAACGACTAGAATGATTTATTGCACTAAATTATCTTATATTTTAGCACTCTGTTCAAAAACCTGTCACAAAGAAAGGGGATACTGCCGCAAGCCTGGAGAATGTAGGTAAGTAAGCCAAAACTCATCAGCTAGAGCTGTTCGTAAAAGTCATAAATACTGAACAGCAGATTTTGCGTATTAAAATTAAGCTATCAATAGATTGCATACGGAAATTTTGCATGTGAAGCCCGATCAGTAATAAACCAGAAAAATTACATTGAAATCATAAAGCAATGCCTCTTTGGTCCAAATTAAATACTAAATAATGATCATTAAATTTTCACCTTATCCTAAGTGTGAACTTAAACTTGAATATGTACAAAGCAAACAATTGCAACGGTTAGCAAATTTTCTTATATAAATTTTCGAACGGACCATCAGTCAGGCAGACTTTGTCTCATACCAAATCTGCTCATCCAATGACCCTATGCATACATGAACGTGCCGCTCACTTTGCATGTTCTAAACCTGTAACCCGAATTTGAAGCTGGTGGTCAAATCCAACCCTGGAGAGGCCATCTCTAGATTGAGTCCCCCAAACCTAAAATTCTACCCCTGTGCTCATATGCATGGAAACTTGCGGGTTTCCCCCTGAGTGCTCCTCTTTAAATAAAAATGTCAAGGCTTGTTAAGTAGTTAAAGTGAACTAAGCTCTGAGTGAAGTGAGACTAAACTAGTCTGCCATTAAGACGCTGAAATAAAAACCTAAATTAAATAGCCAATACTAAATATAAAAAAGACACAACACAACTCTTAAAATCTTTATTATGCACAGTGACCAAGCATCATAATCAATTCAAGTGTACCTTAACGAAAAGACATGCGCATTAAGTTTTTTCCAATATACTTGTTATTGTTTTTATCTTGCGTAGATCGATCCTGTCTAAGCTACATATAGCCTCCTCGGCATTCAGAAAATGGATCAACCAATATCTAGCACAACTAGATTAAGTTTCTAGATGGATTTTATAAATGCTTCTTAACATTATAGTTTGATATTTTTTTAGTATATTTTATTGACTTTTAATCCTTGCCCTTTCATATTTTAAGAACTTCATATTTTATTTATTGATATTGTACTTTATCTAAGCCTTTTATGCAAAAAGCTTTGTCAGTATTAATCTTTGGATAATAAAAGTAGTATATTTGAGCTTTAATAGTTGATGGAATTTTGCTATGGATATTTTTTGAACTTTTGAAAATCTTTGACTCGCTTTAAAACCCTCTTTTCTAGGTGCAAAGTAGGATGGTGGGGCAAAAACTGCGAAAAATGCTTCCCGTACCCAGGTTGCGTCAATGGAACTTGCAACAGACCATGGGAGTGCAATTGCCAAAAAGGATGGGGTGGCATGCTATGTGACGAAGGTAAATATTGTCGTTAGGGTCTCTATTATGATTTATAATGCTTTTAAAATTACAGAAAATACGTTTAAATGACTACAGAAAACATAAGTGATAAGTTTTGGCCCTAGAAAGGCAGGGTTCTAAGCCATCAGAATTATTGTTTTGCTCTCCCAGAGGCTGGTGCATGTCGAACTAAATGACTATTGTTCAAAGGTCTTGTAAACGGAGGCTCTTTTCAGGAATATCTCCTATGGCGGCTATTTTCCAAAGAAGGAGACTATTTGTGGGCAGCGTGCAGATCCTAATTTCTGTTGACTAGCTTGCCTAGTGCCACGGCCAAACTATCTACCATCTTCTGGGCGCGACACGATGTTGGGGACCCTCAGGATTGGGAAGTGGTGATACTAATGAGTTCTGATTAGTGCTGCCATGGAGTCGAGGGGAGATGAGGCGAGACAAGAGCAACCTCTCTCTCACGAGAAAAAACCCTCTGTCACCTCATCGAGAGATGCAAATTATCGCTAGAGAGACTCTTTTGCTTGTCTCGTATCGTCTCGTTTCCCCCGAGCTAAAGAATTATTGCCTTATGATAGAAATTCTCGTTGAGAGAACTCGAAAAGACATGAGATTTTTTCCCGAGAGAAAGATAAGTAAAAAGGTAAGCCAATCATTGGGGTTTGCACCAAAGTCAATCCCAGTCGTTTTGCTGCCAGTGCACTATAATTTGAGGGATCTCTCATATAATAATTTTTGAGGATTTTCCCAAGAAGAGGGTGAAACTCTGGAAGTGCTGGAAACTTGGTGAGAAGTGCAGACTGAGGGTTTCAACGCCCACCTCTGAGGAAATCAAGCAAACTCAAATTCATGAAAGTCTTCATTGATCTGTTCGCAAATAGTGAAATGCAACGGGCCCAATACAGGCCTAAGTAGCAATGCACCCTCATCATTCATTCCTTAATTTCAGGCATTAAGCTAAATGCTAAATGTCTTAATTACCTATACTTATTAAGCTCCTTTAACCACTCCACATGCACTTAGATGCCAATAAGGCCTAATAAACAGCGACGTATTATCCTCTATTCTCTCTATCTAGCTATTATCTAAATCCTATTAGCTAAATTCATAATTGGAAGCTTAACAGCTTGTTAATGAAACACTAACTCTTCTAAATATTAATTTACAGAACGCTTCGGGGAAAAGCAAAAGCTAGATGCCATATTAGTACTAAATTAAAGCGGATAGAGACAGAAGCATCAGCAGGATTCTGAACTAATTTAGCAGGGTTTGATTGACGCTTATTGAGCTTATAGCGTTGCCTTCCCCTAAACTAATCCCGAAGGGCTGGTTTCAAATTTATCGGCTAATTTGTCAGTGATCCAGACGATGTTGCGGAAGGAAAACAAAACAGTTATCTAATCTATCTGTTTTGAGCAAAATTAAATTTGTTTCAAGACTATTTAATATCCAGAATACCATATACAGGGTGTTCGCTTATATTTCGAAACATACTCTTAGCACTTGCTGTTAGTTATAGCAAAGACCGTGTATTGCATATTATCACAAATTTGCTCCGAACCATCAGGAAAATAAACAGGTTGCGATAAGTATATGGAAAAATGAGGTTAGAACTTCTTATTTTTTGGAAAGTTTGTCTCAAAATTGTTCATTATTCAAACGATATGAGCCTCATTTCTCCAATGACTGTAGAGTACGAAATCCAATGTCAAATTGGCTTACTTTGGCTGGCTTTCACTCACTACACGGTAAATTTTGAGAAATTTGAGCAAGAAACTGTGAAAAATACAAAATAAAATATTACTTAATTACACTACTAGAGCAATTGTTAAAGTAATAAATTAGCAGATTGAGAGTACAAAGTCTGCAAAATGTATTCAATGAATTCAATATTAATTTTATTTACGTCGAGTTTGCACTTTTTCAGCCTTTAAAATCTGAATTGACACTTTTGTCTAGATTTGCAATTTTTCATTGAATTTGGATTTCACAGTCTGAACTAAGACGCTTTTATCTGAAGTCTGAACATAAAGTCTGAATTCAAAGGAATTCTGAACTCACTCGTTATTTTCTTAATTATTTTTTTTAAGCTGGTTACATCAGAATTAATTCTAAATGCAGACTTCATTCCTGATTTTAAACTTTTTTCTCTATGCTCAGGCTTTCTTCGACGTATTCACTCTTTTTTCTCCGAATTCAAAAATGATTCGCTAATTTCCTTTATGGCTTTAATTCGGCCTTTTAACTTTAAATTCAAGGAAAAAGTTCGTGTTCTAACTTTTTCATCTTAGGTCAGTTTTAGAGTCTGAATTAAGACTTTAAATTTTGAATTCAGAAGAGGCCTAAATTCAGAGTTATAAGCTGAAATCCGATTTCAGAGTTAACTTAAAATTCAGGCTTTTTGTCCCGAATTTCCTTTTTCTTTTAAGTTGAAACTCTCAGTATCTTTTCACTGACTTCGGGATTTGCAATTTAAATTCAAAAAGAAAAAATACCCAACTGAAGCTCCTGCGAATTAGGAGTTATGGTCTGAACGCAAAGAAGAAGCCTATATTCTGATTTTTTCAATTCAGACTTTACGAAAAAAGGGCTGAATTGAATAACATACTTCAGATTTTAGAGTTTGAATTAGACCTTAAATTCTAATTTCAGAGAAAATGCCTGCATTCAAACTTATAAGCCTGAAGTCGAAATCATATTTTAAGGTCTGAATTTAGAGACAATTTTGAATTCAGGCCTTTCAGAATTGTTTCACTGAATTCGAGATTTAAAATTGGAATTCAAAGAAAATAAACAGAATTGAGATTTCGCATGGTCACAATTCAGAGAAAAAGTCTAATTTCTGACTTTTTCAGTTCAGACTATAGAGAGAAAGGCATCCACAGAATTGAAGGTCTTACGTTACATTTTAAGGTCTGAATTCAGACTTAAATTGTGAATTCGAAGAAAAAGTCTGCATACAGAATTGTATGCCTGAAATCAGATTCGGACTTTAAAGTCTGAATTCGAAGATAATTTTGAATTTACGCTCTTTGTCCTGAAGTTACTTTATCGTCTAAACTGAGAATTTCAGTATTTTTTCATCGAATTGGGGAGATTGAAATTTGAATTAAAAAGAAGACAGAATTGAGAATTCATTGAATGAAAATTGTATTTGAATTCGGACTTTTAACTTTAGATTGAAGAAAAATGTTCGTTTTTCCTCTTAGGTTAGCCTTTAGAGTCTGAATTGAGACCTTAAATTTTTAATTCAGAAAAGAAAAATTAATTTATAGTTATCAGCTGAAATTAGACTCAGACTTTAAAATCTGAATTCAGAGTTAATTTAAAATTCAGGCTTTTTGTCCTGAATTTCCTTGTTCCTCTAAGTTAAAACTTCCAGTATATTTTCACTGACTTCGGGATTTGAAATTTAAATTCAGAGAGAAAAATACACAATTGAATCATCTGCGAATTAAGAGGTTATGGTCTGAACGCAAAGTAGAAGACTTTATTCTGATTTTTTTGATTCAGACTATATGAAGAAAGGGCTGTATAGAATTGAAGATCATACTTCAGATTTAAGAGTTTAAATTCAGGCCTTAAATTCCGATTTCAGAGAAAATGCCTGCATTCAAACTTAGAAGCCTGAAGTCGAAATCATACTTTAAGGTCTGAATTCAGAGATAATTTTGAATTTAGACCTTTCAGAATTATTTCAATAAATTCGAGATTTGAAATTGGAACTCAAAGAAAAGAAACAGAATGAGATTTCTTATGGTCAGAATTCAGAGAAAAATTCCAACTTCTGACTTTTTCAATTCAACCTATAGAGAGAAAGGCAGACACAGAATTGAAGATTTTGCATTACATTTTATGGTCTGAATTCAGACTTAAATTGTGAATTCAAAGAAAAAGCCTGCATTCAGAATAATACACCTGAAATCAGGTTCGGATATTAAAGTCTGAATTCAAATATAATTTTGAATTTATGCTCTTTGTCCTGAAGTTACTTTATCGTCTAAACTGAATATTTCAGTATTTTTTCACCGAATTGGGGGGATTGAAATTTGAATTAAAAAGAAAACGGAATTGGGAATTCGTCTAAATAAAATATTATGATGTGAATTCAGAGAAAAAAAGACTGTATTCTGACAGTTTTAGTTCAGACAATACATAGTAAGAAAATCATATAATTGAAGATTTTAGGGCCTCAATACAGACCTTAAATTGTGAATTCAGATAAAAAGTCTGCATTTGGAGATAAAAACTTGGAATCAGATTCAAACTTTTAAGTCTTAATTCAGGGCTAATATTGAATTCAGGTATTTTGTTCTGATTACTCTTCGAATTGTTTCACTGAATTCGAGATTTTAAATTTTAATTGAGAGTATTAAAAACAGAATTGAGACATCTGTAAATTAAGATTTTAGGTTCTAAATTTAGAGGAAACAAATTCATGTTCTGACCTTTTCAAAATTAATTAAACAGAAAGAAAATCATACAATTGAAGATCATACGTCAGATTTGTAGGCCTGAATTCGGCCATAAATTTTGAATTCGAAGAAAAAGTTTTTAAAGTCTGAATCCAGAGATAATTCGTAGTTCAGGATTTTTTGCGCTGCATTTACTTTATCCCCTAAAGTAAAACTTTCAGTATTTTTTACTGGAATTGGGACACTTGAAAATGTCTGAAATCAGGGCTTTTCTGAATTCGGATCTAACAGTCTGAATTCAACAATTAATTCAGCAGACAAAAACGCCATGTTATAAGCTTGAATTCAGATTAAGACTTAAAAGTGGATTCAGAATTAAAAGAAGGAATTTAGAAAAAAATCTTTATTCAAATTTTAACGCTTATATTCAGGGAAAAATTCTGAAACTGGACTTTGAAGCCTGAATGAAACTTTTAGACCTGAATTCATACGAATAAAACAAAATAACTCAAACTAACTTTGAATTCATATTGAAAATACGGATTCAGACTGTCAAATCTGAAGTATATAAGATAATCCTCTCTACTCTTTTATTAAATAATTTAATTTGGAAATTTTAAGAACTTAAAATGAGTGAAATATAATAATTAATTGTGTTTATATCTCAAAGCACGTATTGAGTCGAAAATATCTGAAATCAGGAGTTCTCTGAATTCAGAGTTAAAAATCTGAATTCAGGTAAGACGCAGAGAATAGCGCCATGGTATAAGCTTGATTGCAGATTCATGCTTTAAAGTGGATTCAAAGTTAAAAGGATGAATTCAAAGAAAATAGTCTTAATTCAGATTTTAGTGCTTGAAGTCAGAGAAACGTATGAAGTCATACTTTAAAGCCAGGATTTCTTTGAATTCAGAGTTACATATCTGAATTCAAGGAAGAAGACCTTAACTAATTAAGCAAAGAAAAACGCCACGTATAAGCTTGAATTTCGATTCAGACTTTAAAGTAAAAACAAATTTATAGAAAACAGTTTTAATTCAGATTTTGGTGCTTGAATTCAGAGAAAAGTTTGAATTCGGCGTTATGTATTCAAACTTTATTTGAATTCACAGTTGAAAGTATGAATTCAGACTTTAACTAATTAAGCAATGACTGTAATACCTCTACGCACAAAACGGAAGAATTATATTTTATTATTATTTTATTTGAAAATTTTAAGTAGTCAATAATTAATTAAAATTTAAATATTGACTGTGTTTATATCACCACTGCTTAAAAAATAAAAAATCTTATAATAATCTTCTTCATATCCTATTATTACACACATAATTTCTATTTGTCATTATAAGCAGATTAAATGCATACACATTTCGAGACCCTTAATTACATGGAAGGGATTTTCGGTTGAAGTCTTCGGTTTTAATTAATTAACATCCTATATCCTTGGGTATATAGATCGAAGTTAGGCCACTTTGCCTAATGTGTGATCCGATTTACTGACTTGGCATCAAATTAGGATAAGTACAGTTTACAGCCCCTGCATAATTTGGTGCTTTGCAGATTCAATGAATACTTATGGTTATTGGGGCAATATATATTAGCTGAGTGGTTTAGTTTGTACTCTCGGCTTTAAACACTTTATGGTTTTGCATAGAGTTGAGGGCAAATCCAACTTAAATCAAAGGTTTCTGATTTCTTACTTGCATACATTTCTTAATTGGTATTAGCTTTTATTTAGAAATCTTTCTCATTAGAGAGAGAATTGTTTCGAAAAAATGTGCAGTTGATTTTGTTTAAAATAAAATAATCTAGCCCTAGATTGACAAATAAAAATAAATTTTCAAAGCTTTAGCGTTCGATTTATACAGGAGGATTAAATGAATAAGAAACACAATTTCAAGAAGTTGATAGATAATACTCAAATTTTCAAACTGGTCTTCTAAAGAACTCATAACAATTATTTGATCGGAATTTCTGATTAATAATGGGAACATTTCTATTGCAGAGCTAAATTACTGCGAAAACAATCCAGATATCTGCAGGAACGGAGCCAAATGCATCTCGCTTCCCAAAGATGACGGTTCATTCAGATGTCACTGCAGGGAAGGCACTTACGGCAAGAGATGCGAAATGTCCGAATATACCACAACTCTGAAACCAGTGACGACGTCACCGATATCCAGCAAACCCCTCAAACCAGTGACATCACAAGCTGAGCCCGAAGAGGCCGTGTCATCGACGGCAAAGCCTGATAAGTCAACAAAGCAACCATCTAAACTAGGAAAACCGGGGAAGCCGGTCAAACCTGAGAACGTAGCGCATGTATATCCTCAAGAAAATCTCGTGATTGAAACAGATCAGAATAAACATAAAAATAATTCTACAAAAAATGAGGCCGATAATGAAACTTAAATAACTCGTTTTTCAAAATGCGAATATTGTCCAAAAGTGTCTTTAATTTCGATTAAAACAGCCGCAAGGATTTGTGAAGTCAAATATAACACACTCTAAAATTCCATTTCATGAATATAAATATATTACGAAGCTTGAATAAGAAAATTGTTCTTATAGAATAATGTTTCAAAGAGATCATGTCATTTGTTTGGTAAATTTCTTCCGTTATACAGTTTTTTAAATTGTGTTATTTTTTAGAAGATATGATTATGCTTAGATTATTTATTTATATATTTATTTATTATTTATTATTTATTTTAACCGAAAGTATGTGCTAATAAAAATATCACTATTTAACTAGTTTATGTTTAATTATAAAAAATCTAGTGGCACAGCAAAATTTTACGTTGCACTCTTTAAATTCCTTTTGAGGATCAACAACGAATGAGCGAATTGTAAAGTCAGTGCTCAACTTTTGCCGTGCCCTGTATGTGAAAATCAAATTGATATTTTTATAACTGCTACTTCTCATCATTAATCATGCGATAAAAAATGGTTTGACACATAAATATATTCAAAACAATGTAAATTGTTCAGTCTATAATTACTATTAATTTCCTATCATAAGACAAGTTTAGTAGACAATTGAGAAATACCAACAATTCCCTGCTGGAAAACATGTGAGATAAACAACCGATAATAATTATTAATCAGTTACTAAAATACCCAGACCATGATCATGTTACGTTCACACTTCTCGAGTCCACTCGAATGTATGTAATATCAACTAGAAATCTTATTTATAATGTGTTAAAAATACCCGTGAAATTGACAATAGTATAAGCTAAAGCGTGTTGCAAATAGTCACTTCTGATAAAGTTTAAAACACTTTAGAGTTTCCTTGAGTTAAAGAGAAGATATTCTACGATGATGTATACAAAACAACATCTGAATACACATTCTTGCCTAAATTTAGCAATTTTTCATTGAATATAGATTTTACAGTAATTTTTGTATAAATTCTGACACTAAAGTCCGAATTCAAAGAAATTCTGAGCTCACTTGTTTTTTTCCAAAATTTTTATTTATTTAAGTTAGCTAAATCAGTATTAATTCTAAATTCAGTCTTCATTTCTGAATTTAAACTTTTTTCTCTATAGTCAGACTTTCTTCAACATACTCACTCCTTCTTCTCCGAATTCAGAAATGGTTTGTGATTTTCCATTAAAGCTCAGGGCTTTTAACTCTAAATTCAAAGAACAGAGTTCGAATTACCACTTTTTCAAGTAAAAATGTACAGAGAAAGGAAACCATGGTTGAAGATCTTATATCACCCTTTAGATCTGATTTGAATTTAGACTTTAGATTCTGAATTTAGAGAAAAGCCTGACTTCAGAGTTATAAACTTAAATTAGATCCAGACTTTAAATTTTTTTGCATTCAGAGTTAATTTTGAATTCAGGATCATCCTCTTGAATTTATTTCTTCCTCTAAGCTCAAAGCTTAAGTATTTTTTCATTCAGAATAAACAGAGAAAGGAAATCATAGTTCAACACCTTTTGTCAGCCATTTGAGTATTAATCCAGATTTTAAACTGTGAATTCAGAGAAAAATCCTGAATTTAGAATTGTAATCTTCAAAGATCCACACTTTTGTTGAATTCATAGATAGTTTTGAATTCACGTTTTTTCTCTTGAATTTATTTTTCCTCTAAGGTCAAAGTTTAAGTCTTTTTTTATTCGGAATAAACAGAGAATGGGAATCATAGCTCAACATCTTTTGTCAGCCTTTAAGTTCTGAATTCAAAGAAAAAGCCTGAATTCAGAGTTATAAGCTGAAATTAGATCCAGACTTTAATTTTTTTTTGAATTCAGGCTTAGTTTTGAATTCAGGTTTTCACTCTTGAATTTATTTTTTCCTCTAAGCTCAAAGTTTAAGTATTTTTTCATTCAGAATATACAGAGAAATGAAATAATAGTTCAACATCTTCTGTCAGCCTTTAGAGTATGAAATCAGATTTTAAATTCTAAATTCAGAGAAAAAGCCTGAATTCAGAGTTATGAGCTGAAATTGCATCCATACTTAAATTTTGTTTGATTCAGAGTGAGTTTTGAATTTAAGTTTTTTCTCTTGAATTTATTTTTTCCTCGAAGCTCAAAGTTTAAGTCTTTTTTAATCAGAATAAACAGAGAAAGGAAATCATAGTTCAACATCTTTTGTCAGCCTTTTAGTCTGAATCCAGACTTTAAATTCTGAATTCAAAGAAAAAGCCTGAATATAAGCTGAAATTAGATCCAGACTTAAAATTTTTTTAATTCAGACCAAGTTTTGAATTCAGGTTTTTCCTCTTGATTTTATTTTTTCCTTTAAGCTCAAAGTTTAAGTATTTTTTTCATTCAGAACAAACAGAGAAAGGAAATCATAGTTCAACGTCTTTTGTCAGCCTTTAGAGCTTGAATCCAGACTTTAAATTCTGAATTCATAGTAAAAGACTGAATTCAGAGTTATAAGCTGAAATTAGATCCAGACATTAAAATTTTTTGAATTCGTACTTAGTTTTGAATTCAGGTTTTTCTCTTGAATTTATTTGCTCCTCTAAGCTCAAAGTTTAAGTGTTTTTTTCATTCAGAATATACAAAGAAAGGAAATCATAGTTCAACATTTTCTGTCAGCCTTTAGAGTCTGAATTCAGACTTTAAATTCTAAATTCAGAGAAAATGCCTGAATTCAGAGTTTTGAACTGAAATTAGAACCAGACTTTCAATTTTTTTGAATTCAGAGTTAATTTTGAATTCAGGATCTTCCTCTTGAATTTATTTCTTCCTCTAAGCTCAAAGTTTAAGTCTCTTTTCATTCAGATTAAACAGAGAAAGGAAATCATAGTTCAACATCTTTTGTCGACATTTAGAGTCTGAATCCAGACTTTAAATTCTGAATTCAGAGAAAAAACCTGAATTCAGAGTTATAAGCTGAAACTAGATCCAGATTTTAAATTTTTTTTGAATTCAGTGTTAGTTTTGAATTCAGATTTTTTCTCTTAAATGCATTTTTTTTCTAAGCTCAAAGTATAAGTCTCTTTTCTTTCAGGGTAAACAGAGAAAGGAAATTATAGTTCAACATCTTTTGCCGGCCTTTAGTGCCTGAATTCAGACTTTAAATTGTGAATTCAGAAAAAAAGCCTGAATTCAGAGTTTTGAGCTGAAATTAGATGCAGACTTTAAATGTTTTTGAATTCAGTTAGTTTTGAATTCAGGGTTTTTCTGTTGAATGCATTTTTTCCTAAGTTTAAGTATTTTTTCATTCAGGGTATACAGAGAAAGAAAATCATAGTTCAACGTCTTTTGTCAGCCTTTAGAGTCTGAATCCAGGCTTTAAATTCTGAATTCAGGGAAAAAGCCTGAATTCAGAGTTATAAGGTGGCATTAGATCCAGACTTTAAACTTTATTCCTGAGTTAGTTTTGAATTCAGGGTTTTTCTCTTGAATGCATTTTTTTCTAAGCTCAAAGTTTAAGTCTTTTTTCATTCAGGATAAACAGAGAAAGAAAATCATAGTTCAACATCTTTTGTCAGCTTTTAGAGTCTGAATCCAGACTTTAAATTGTGAATTCGGAGAAAAAGCCTAAATTCAGAGTTATGAGCTGAAATTGGGTCCATATTTTAAATTTTTTGATTCAGATTTAGTTTTGAATTCAGGTTTTTTCTCTTGAATCTATTTTTTCCTCGAAGCTCAAAGTTTAAGTATTTTTCATTCAGAATAAACAGAGAAAGGAAATCATAGTTCAACATCTTTTGTCAGCCTTGAGTGTTTGAATCCATACTTTAAATTGTGAAGTCAGAGAAAAAGCCTGAACTCAGAGTTATGAGCTGAAATTAGATCCAGACCTTAATTTTTTTGAATTTAGAGTTAGTTTTGAATTCAGCTTTTGTCTCTTGAATATATTTTTTCCTCTAAGCTCATAGTTGAAGTCTTTTCTCACTCAGAATAAACAGAGAAAGAAAATCATAGTTCAACATCTTTTGTAAGCTTTTAGAGTCTGAATCCAGAGTTTAAATTGTGAATTCAGAGAAAAAGCCTGAATTCAGAGTTATGAGCTGAAATTGGATCCAGACTTTAAAATTTTTCTGATTCAGAGTTAGTTTTGAATTCAAGTTTTTTCTCTTGAATTTATTTTTTCCCCGAAGCACAAAGTTTAATTCTTTTTTCATTCAGAATAAACAGAGAAAGGAAATCATAGTTCAACACCATTTGTCAGCCTTTATAGTCTGAATCCAGACTTTAAATTCTGAATTCAGGCTTTTTCTCTGAATTCAGAGTTATAAGCTGAAATTAGATCCAGACTTTAAATTTTTTTCAATTCAGACTTAGTTTTGAATTCAGGTTTTTTCTCTTGAATTTATTTTTTCCTCGAAGCTTAAAGTTTAGATATTTTTTCATTCAGAATATACAGAGAAAGGAAATCATAGTTCAACATCTTCAGTCAGCCTTTAGAGTCTGAATTCAGACTTTAATTTTTGAATTCAGAGAAAAAGCCTGAATTCAGAGTTATGAGCTGAAATCAAGACTGTACATTTTGAATTCACAGTTAATTTTGAATTTAAAAAAATATAAAACTGTTTGGCATAATAATTATAAAAAAGTGCAAATATTCAAAACGGACACACTTGTAGAAATAAAAAACGAATAATCCTGTTTACAGTTTTGCAGATGACAGTACCCTTGCCTCTCAATTTAGATCAGAAAAACCTTTACCAGCGACTGAGACTTATCACCGCAGACAGGAGCAGATTACAGCAATTAATCAAGACCTGGAGAAAGTTCAAACTTGGGGCGACCGAAATTTGGTCCAGTTCAATGCAGCAAAGACTCAAGCAGCAACGTTTACCAAGAGGGCCAATACAGCGGGCCCTGACATCATTATGGCAGGATCGCCCATTCCTTCATCCTCGCCAATCGGACTGCTAGGTGTCTCGGTCAACAGCAATACGTCCTGGCATGACCACGTTGATAACATCGCAAAATCAGCCTCTCAGAAGCTTGATGCGCTATTTCGCAACAAAAAACTGTATACACCGCAGCAGTTGCTCTTGCTCTACAAAGCGCAAATAAGACCGTGCTTAGAATATTGCTCACACATCTAGGGTGCCGCTCCAAACCACACACTAAAGCTGCTGGATTCCATTCAGAAGAGAGCTGTGCGTCTCGTCGGCGACCCGGAGTTGACCCGGAATCTGGATAGTCTGGAACACCGCAGTGATATCCCTGTATTACAGATACTTTTATGGCAGATGTTCCCAGGATTTGGCCAGCCTCATCCCGCCCTATGGCAACGCCTGTTAGACATTCACGACAGACGGCAAGAGCGCACTATTTCGTCGTACAACTGGAAACACATAGAACATCGCTTTGAACTCCTTTGCCTGGCGCACTGCATCACTCTGGAACTCACTCCCAGGACATCTGTTTCCCCCTAATTACAAGCTACAGCTATTCAAGAACCGTGTCAGTCAACATCTTCGCGCACACACCGCTCGTCCAACGCCATAGGATCTCCCTTTAGTGTGAGTGCCACTGCCATAAAAAAGCCACTCAGATAGTATCACAAAAATGCTCTCCTACAATACGCACAGGGCAAAAATGTCAATTCAAGATGACAATTCGACTCTCGAAATGTCACAGCGACGCGAAGAAATTTGTAAAATCAAGCAATACATAATATAGCATTTTATGCTGGTATATGACCACAATTAACTTCCATCATCTAGCGACTTTATTTGCATGATTGTTTTCATCTTTTTTACACTTTAAAAGTTCTAATCTACTCCATTTCTTCTAGTACAGCTAAAGAACACAAGCCAATTTGATATAGTAAATATTGAAAAATTGTCCCCTAGTAGCTAAAATTAAGATGAATAGACCGTCTAAGAATTTGGCCAACAGAGACCAGTTACCCCAGGAAATAGGCATAAAATTCACTGGAATTAGGATCTGCTACACCCATACAAGATATACATTTCACAAAATTAAAGAATCGTGGGACTATTCAAGTAAATATAACAAACTAGCTAACGTTGTCGACAAACATGGAGCTCAAGCTCTTGAAACCCACTTAATATTAAATATTTACCTTTGTTTAAGGCAAGCACATGTGTAACCCTCAAAACATAAAGTCGAACTATTATCATTTGCCACTCTTGACAGAATCATGAACGGAAAAAATAATTCAAATAGCAAAATGGTAAATCTACTATACCCATAAAGCTACGCATTTTACAAAACCGTAGGACGATTCGATTAAGAATATCATATGAGTTATCGCTGTCGACAAGCATATTTTTGCGTACTATGCGTACTATGACCAATATTTCATACTATACTTATATACAGCTTTGTTTTCAAATGTAATATAATAAGCAAATATCACAACAATTTTGATTCGTCATTCTTGACAGAATTGTGAACGATAAAAAATAATTGAAATAACATAATGGTAATTCTACTATATCCATACTAATGTACTACTAATGTAAAGGAGCTATCGTTACCGACAGCATATTTTTGAGACAAAATTGGAGCTCAAATTCTTGAAACCCGTTAATAATAAATATCTACTTTTGTTTAAGGCAAGCACATGTGTACCCTCGCTTCGTCTTCTTTTTCGCAATACAAGGATATCGCCAAAACAGAAAGTCAATTACTGGATTTTAACCGGACTTAATTGATAGATTTATTTTCAAATGTAAGTAATATATAAGCAAATCACCTTACAAATGCAGATGGCAAAATGATAAATACAAATTTTAATAGCAAAGAGGCAGATAAAATTTAGCTTTAATTAACGGTAAAGAATGTTATGATTTTCTGACCATTACAACCCCCTTTTAATTTTTAAATGTAGATAAGCCATTTTAAATTTTAAATGTAGATAAGTGGCACCTATTTATGCTAGTCAGTCGTTTTTAGTGAAATAGATTCAAAAATATGTTGCGATGCCCCTTCTACGAGAATTATAGAAATCAGCTTTGTAAAGCTTTGGCTCCCCGTAAAATCTGATAAATTATTGACACACAATTATTTTGATTCTCCCTATTTTAATATAGTCTCTCTAGGCCCTTAAGGACTACCCTCTGAGATTCGGGGTGGCCAATATCACTGCTTCCAATAACAGCTATAGCTCGCAGACTTTTCCTACATTTAATATTTTTATTTTTCATTTAGAATTAGGCAGTTTTACCAAAACCTTTTGCCATGTTGCCAGTTTAGGTTATAATTTCCCTGAATGATAATAAAACCTGAATTTGATGAAGCAAAAGTTTTTCCGTTTGAATGCCTTCAGCTTGGGTTAGTTTGGCTTATACAAGCGCATTTCAGCACTCCAAATATTTAATTTTAATTCTAAGGTTGCACTGTAATATAAAAGTCATGCCCTAGAAATTTTAATTAAAAATAGTGTTCAATGGCACGTCCACGTTTTGGAAAGCGTTATATGCATTTTGTAACACTTTTATGCAACATATTTTTTATAACCCACTAGTTGATAAAGGGCGGCCCAAATATAAGAACGATATTATTAAAACTCATTCCCTCATTAATTTAACTGATTTTACTAGGTCAGTAAGCGAGCTGTACTGCAATAAATTACGCCTAGTCATCAAAACGTAGATACCACATTACCCTACCCCCGTGTTATCCTATTTAAATCATATTATTGTGAATCAAAGCCATTAAGATCATATCCAGATAACATACACGGGTTTAAAGCAATCAAAAATACCCAAACCTTAAAAATCACAAGTTGCAAATGGACGCTTTATTGCGCTTATTATTTTAAACCGGGTTGACAACGGTAATTAATCGAAACGGGAATATAAATCCTTTCACAAAAATTAATCTAAAAATATGACTTGAATCGGTGTCATTACCAGAAATTGTCTCATTGTTATTGAATATATTAATTTCTCGCGGCTCGTATGCACCTGTAGGTATAAGAATTATTGAGAATAATCCAAGGGCGGAACCAAAACACGCTGCATTAAATTGTAAATCATGTAAGCACGAAATCATGTCACAATAGATTTTTCTTGAAATCGCAAGGAAATTAATTTTTATGAGGTAACTGTTATGGGAAAACTGAACATAATCAATTTTTTGACAAAAGGGTTGCATATTTGCTTGTCACAGCTTTATCCCACAAACATCCATTTGTATTGTCAAAATCGATTTTTCTTATAGATATATCTATGAATTATTTTTTAAAATCTTCTGTGACATTTGTAAGCTATCTCAGAAAAACCAACTGTAAAAATAGGCCATGAACAGCTTGAAAATCGGCCCTTCACAATTATGTCTGTAAATACGACTAAGAAAATTTGAGAAAAATTTATTTTTCTGAGTTGTACTTGTGCAATATCGCTTACTCATAGTTTGGTATGTGAAAATAGTCCACAAGTTGCTTCATAATTCACATATCTAACTAATAACCCTATTTTTCGTAGATGAGAGGCAGAAACATTGATTTTATTGAGAAAAAGAAAAGAAAGTCAAAACATTTCTTTCTTAAGATAAAGCTCTGCATAATCGACTTTTATCGAAAGAAAATAAAAATTTATCATTTCTTCGCACTAAAAACTTCATTTTTCTTCAGATTATACGATGCTTATTTTTAGAAAAAATTTGCTATGAGAAAAATCAAATTTTGACAATTTTATTTATAGAGAAATTGATTCGTGTAAAATTTATCACGGAAAACTTACTTTTGAAAGTTTTTTTTAAATATTTTTTTTTTCATTTATGATTTTGAATTACTTAATAAAATCTGCTGTGGCTTCTTCACAAATTCGCTTTTAAACTTTTCTTAGGAAAAGCGATTTTTTTCGACTTTTATTATTCACTACTAACTCCCGTGAAAAATAGCCCACGCAGTATTTTAATCCAGGAAAATAGCTTTTCTCTCTGTGAACACTCTAAAAATCAATTCTTAGCAATTATGAATGAATACGACTCAGAAAAATTGAATTTTTCTGAGTCGTATTCATTCATTGTGCCTATGCAATATCGATTACTCATAGTTTCGAATGTGAAATATAGTCCACAAATTGCGACATAATTCAGATATAACTAATAACAATAACCCCATTTTTGCAGATGAGACAGAAATTTTGATTTTATTCAGAAAAAATCGAAAAAATCGTTTTTTTTCACAAGAGTAAAAAAAATATTCTCTTGAAATAAAGCTCTGCATAAACGACTTTTTTCAAAAAGGCTTAAAAATAATAATTTCTTCCGCTCTAGAAACTTAATCACAAAAATCAATTTTATTTATAAAGAAATCGAATCGTTTATCATTTATTACAGAAAACTTACCATTGACAGTTTTTTTCAGAGAAATCAATTTTATTCATTTATGATTTTGAATTATTTCATAAAATCTCTTGTGGCTTTTCTATGAATTCGCCTTTAAACTTTTCTTAGGAAAGGTAATTTTTTCTACTCTTTTTATTCACTATTTACTTCAGTGGAAAATCGCCATTGTAGTGTTTTAATCCACTGAAATAGTTTTTCTCTCTGTGAACCGTTTAAAAATTAATTCTTCACAATTATGAATGAAATTAAGAAAAATCAATTTTTCTGAGTGGTACCTGTGCAATTATAGCTTACTCATAGTTTGGTATGTGAAAAATCATAGTCCACAAATTGCTTCATACATTCAGATATAACATATAACTAATAACAATAACCCTATTTTTCGCAGAGAAGAGACAGAAATATTGATTTTATTCAGAAAAAAATAGTTTTTATCACAAAAGTAAAGAAAGATTCTCTTGAGATAAAACTCCTCATAATCGATTTTTTTCGAAAAAGTTTAAAAATAATCATTTCTTCCGCACTAGAAACTTAATTCATCTTCAGATGTGCAACCTGAATTGCACATGAATGATATATTTTTAAAAATTTTGCTATCACAAAAATCTATTTTATTTATAGAGATATCGATTCGTTTATCATTTATTACAGAAATCTTACTTTTGACAGTTTTTTTTTTCAATTAAATTTTTTTCATTTAATTTCCTGATTTGCAGAAAACTGATTTTTTTCGACTTTTATTATTTATATTAACTTCCGCGAAAGATAGCCCACGCAGTGTTTTCATCCAGGCAAATACCTTTCTCTTTGTAAACAATTTAAAAATCAATTCTTATCAAAAATGATGAATGAATACGACTCAGAAAAATTGAGAAAATTATTTTTTTCTGAGTCGTACCTCTGCAATATCGCTTACTCACAGTTTCGCATGTGGAAAATAGTCCACAAATTGCTTCATAGTTCACATATAACTAATAAGAATAACACTATTTTTCGCAAATAAAAGACAGAAATATTGATTTTATTGAGAAAGAAACCAAAAAATAGGGTTTTTATAACAAAAGTAAAAAAAATTATTCTCTTAAAATAAAGCTCTGGATAATCGACTTTTTTCGAAAAAGCTTAAAATAATCATTTCTTCGGCATTAGAAACAAAATTCTTCTTCAGATTGTACAGACAAATATATTTTTTTTCATTTATGATTTTAAATAATTTAATAAAATCTGCTGTCGCTTTTTTACGAATTCACCTTTAAACTTTTCACAGGAAAGGTGATTTTTTCGACTTTTATTATTCACTATTATTAAGCCCCATGAGAAATAGCCCACACAGTGTTTTAATCCAATAAAATAGATTTTTTATCTAGAAATGTACTTCTTATATCTTTTAATTATTGAAGAAACTTTACTAGGACTCTTACTTCAAAATATTCCTCAGATAAGATTACTCATACTTTTATCTGCGAATAGTTTTAACTCAGAAAAATAAATGTGTATGTTCCTTATTGGGGCAAAATCGATTTTTGGCACTTTCATCTGTTAAATATCTATAAAAAATCTTCTGTCGTCCTTCTACGCTTTTGAATAACAATGTATCTCAACACGTCTCCTTGAAGATAAAAGTGACCAAACGATTTTCCTATTAGAAGAGTCAAAAATTCAACGCTCTAAAATAGGCTGTGTTTACTCGAAAAATCAATAATTTCACAGTGAAAATCAATTTTCTTTACGTCACAGTTTAACGAAATTCATCTTGTAGAGGCAAGAAAGTGTATACTTCATTTCTCCAAGAGAACTTTATGAAAAAACAATAATTTCACAGCGAATACAATTTTTTTTCAGGCAAAGCTAATCAAAATTTATTATTAACTAAAAATCGACTTTTATCGAAAAATATTAAAATTAATCATTTCTTCGCACTAAAACCTTATACGACGCTTATTTTTAGAAAAATTTTGCAACTAAAAAATCAATTTTGGCGATTTTGTTTATAGAGAAATTTATCACAGAAAATTTACTTTTGACAGTTTTTTTTTTCAAAAAAAATCAATATTTTTCATTTATGATTTTGAATTATTTAATGCAATCTATTATTGTGGCTTTTTCACGAACTCGCCTTTAAACTTTTATTAGGAAAGGTGATTTTATCGACTTTTATTATTCACTTTTAACTTCTACAAAAAGTTGACCACGTAGTGTTTTAATCCGGGAAAATAGCTTTTCTCTGTAAAAAATCGATCTCTAACCGTTTTATATATTAATTATTTATATTAATCGTCTGGCATTCCTTAGACCATTTTGCATTAAGACGATTTTTCTGATTTTACTGCAAAAATGTATCAGATATTTATAGTTTTGTCAGCGATTCACAGATCTTCAATTCTTCTAGGACTTCTAGAAATGTACTTCTTTAAAAAAAATTATCTTAGAAAATTATTTAATTTTCCTTTATTTACTGATAATCGATTTTCTGTAGTAATATCTGTAGATTATTGAAGAAACTTGACTTGGGCTCTTATTTTAAAATGTTTCTCAGATAAATCGATTGCTCATACTTTTATCTGCGCTTAGTTTTATCTCAGAAAAATAAATGTTTATGTCCCTTATTTATGTAATTGTTCGCAGTTAAATACTTATAAAAATCTACTGTCAACCTTCTACGCTTCTGAATTAAAATATTTCTGAGCGCAGCTTCTTGGATATCGATTTTTCATAGGCAAGGGCCAAAAAAATATTTTGTTGATTTAAAACCGCTGAACGAACGATTTTCTTATAAAAGAGTCTTAAATATGCTGCGTATACTCGAAAAAATAATAATTTCACAGTGGAAATAAATTTCTTTAAGGCAAAGCTCAGAGAAATTCAACGTACAGAGGCAAGAAAAGTGAAATATGCTGTATATAAGGGAACTTTAGAAAAAGTCAATAATTTCACAGCGAAAATCAAATTTTTTCAGTCAAAGCTAAACGAAATTTATTTCAAAAAAATCAGATTCTCTGTTTTTATCTCGGAAAAATCTATTTTCTTTCATGGTTTCATCTCAAAAAAATCCTCTTTTTTCCTTTATGTGTGTTCTACTGTGAGTTTTCTTCGAGATTTCTTTAAAAATTTTCTCAGATAAATCGATTATTCTTTGAATTCAGTTCCAGAAATTTGTTCATGTTTCTTTTTCTTTATCTTTGAAACCCGATTTTTCTATAAATTATTTTTTTTTAATCTACTGCGGCTCCTTTACGCGTTCGTAAATAAAGTTTACAGCACTTACCAAGAACTTTGGCGGTTTGTTAGCCTTTATGGCCAATCAATACTCATTGATTGTTGGTTGACAACCAATAAATAGACACTGATGGAGCTTTTTAACCTTCAAAAGAAAGAAGACCTAATATTAGAGTCAAAGAGGTTTCTGTGCTATACGCCTGTTGATGTCGCCCTAAAAATTGGAAGGATATAGCAACAGGCCGTTAGCACGGAAGCCTCTTTGACCCGCATGTGTGTACTTCTCTTCGTATTAAAAATCGATTTTTTTATCACATGGGTCAAAAAATTAGTTTCTTGAGATAAAGCTCCGCATAACCGACTTTTTTGAAAAAATAAAATCTACATTTTTGTAAAATTGATTATAAAACGCTTTATTTTCATAAAAACAATTTTTTAGACTTAACTATCAGAAAAATTAACTTTTGACAGTTTTGTTTATAGAGGAATCAACTGGTCTGACATTTATCAGAGAAAATTTACTTTTGAATATTTTTTTCAGATAAAATCAATTTTTTTCACTTTTGATTTTATCTTATTAATTTAATGAAATCTGCTGTGGTTATTTTACGAATTCGCCATTAACTTTTATTATTCACTATTAACTCCCGTGAAAAATAGCTTTCCTCTCTGTGAAAAATCGATCTTTCACCGTTTTAACTATTAATTATTTATATAAATCATCTGGCCTCCCTTAGACTGTTTTGCATTAAGACGAATTTTCTCACTTCTCTGCAAAAATGGATTAGATATTCATGGTTTACTCAACGATTCAGAGATCCTCAATTTTCTGAGACTTCTAACAATGTATTTAAAAAAAAATGTATCTCGGAAAATTATTATCTTCCTTTATTTACTGAAAATTGATTTTCTGTAGTAATATCTGTAGGTTATTAACTAGGGATCTTAGTTTATAATGTTTCTAAGATAAATCCATTAGTCATAGAAAAATAAATGTTTGTTTATATCACTTAATTATGCAAAATCGATTTTTCGCAGTTTCATCTGTTAAATACTTTTAAAAAATGTACGATCGACCTTCTACGCTTCTGAATTACAATATTTCTCAACACGGCTCCTTAAAGATCGATTTTTTATAAAGATGAACCCAAAAATATTTGTTCAGATAAAACCGTAAACAAACAATTTTCCTATAAAAGAGTCAAAAGTTGAATTCTCTGAAATAGGGTGTGTATACTCGAAAAATCAATAATTTCATAGTGAAAATCAATTTTCTTGAAGTCATAGCTCAATTCATCATACAAAGGCAAAAATGCATTTTCCAAGAGAATTTTATGAAAAATCAATAATTTTACAGCGAATATCAATTTCTTCAGTCAAAGCTGAACAAAATTTATTTCAATAAAATCAGATTCTCTGTTTTATCACGGAAAAATCTATTTGCCTTCATGGTTTCATCTAGAAAACGCCTTTTTTCCTTTACGTGTGTTCTACCGTGATTTTTCTTCTATCTCTCTTTAAAATTTTTATCAGATAAATTATTTCTCATTTTCATCATAAAAATATTTCCTTGTCTTTAAAAATCGATTTTTCTATTAATTATTTTTTTAAATCTACTGTGGCTCTTTTACGCTTTCGTAAATAAAGTTTACTGCTCTACCGAGAGCTTTGGCGATTTATTAACCTGTAAGGCCGATCAATACTCATCGATTAATGTTATGCAACCAATAAAAAGAGACTGAGGGAGCTTTTTAACCTTAAAAACATAAAAAGACTTAATATTCGAGTCAAAGAGGTTTTTGTTCTATCTGCCTGTTGATGTCTCTCAATAAATTCAACGAAGACATCAACAGGCAGTTAGCACGGAACCTCTTTGACACACATATGTGAACTTCTCTTTTTATTGGTTTAAAAACAATAATCGATTAGTGGTAGCTATAGCAAAATTTTTAATAAATTGATTACCAATATATATCACTTTCCTTGTCCCACAGCGTTATTACAATAATTTATTTCGTCCGTATTCAGTTGGAGTATTAACATCTTATATTGTCAGAGGTATTCGCTATAATTATTATTAAGAGTAAAATAATAAAACAATGAATCGTCAATATAATTTAGTAAAAGTAATATTGAAGTAATTGGAGTACATCTGAGAAGTGAAAGGAAATTAGATGTAAATGATGAAAACTTGGTATTTAACGTTTAAGATTCACTAATAGTCTAAGTATTGATGATTGTTATAATTATGTAAGGATTTATGGAATATTAATGCAACTCACGTACATCGCTCCGCACGACGAGCTTGTAGTCATCTGAATAAGTTAATAATTATTGAAAGCACAAGTTGATTTTTAGAGAATAGTAATATTCGAATATAGTTTGACTAGATAGGGGCTATTCATATAAAAGCCAAAGAAGTAACTCTTCAAGAGCTATCATTGCTTTACAGACAGCAATTCTAGTAATTTTTCTGCGGTCGTATTAAAACGAAGGATTTTGTTTAGAAATCCGAGACACAGATATGATATATTCATATAAAAGGCAAATGAGTAGATATTTATGATTCGTCCCTGATAAAACAAGGGCTAGTTGGAGTCAAAGGCATGGTTCGGATCAATGACCTATTTTATTACAAGCAACAAGAGGAGTTATATCTATATTTATCTATAAGCAAAACAACTGATAAATTAAGAGCTAGTCTGCATCAAAAACCTATTGTTTTACAAACAGCGATAGGAGTTTTATTTTCAACGATCGCATCGAAACTGATATATTTTGATCAGGTATGAAATATTCTTATAAAAGCTAAACAGGTAGGTATTAATGTTTAATTAAAATAACAGCTAATCGGAATCGAGGACCTATTGCTTTGAAGGCAGCTATAGGAGCTATTTTCAATGACCATATCAAAACTGACACATTATGAGAAGATAAGAAATATTCATATAAAAGTAAAGCAGGTAGGCCTTAACGTTTCATCACTAATAAAATAAGAGCTACTCAGCATCAAAAAACCTATTGTTTTACAAACAGCCACAGGCGTTTTATTTTTCACGGACGCATCAATAATGACATATTTTAATCAGGTACGGAATATTTATATAAAAGCAAAGCAGGTATGCATTAAGGTTTCATTACTGATAAAATAAGAGCTAATCGGAATCGAAGACCTATTGCTCTGCAGACAGCAATAGGAGCTATTTTCAATAAGTATATCAAAACTGACATATTATGAGAAGATAAGAAATATTCATATAACAGCAAAATAGCTAGGCCTTAAGGATTCATCACTGACAAAAATTAGAGCTAGTCAGCATAAAAAACCTATTATTTAGAAACAGACACAGGAGATTTATTTTCAAGGGACGCATCGAAATTGACATATTTTGATCAGTTATGAAATATTTATATAAAAGCAAAGCAGGTAGGTATTAAGGTTTCATTACTGATAAAATAAAAGCTAATCGGAATCAAATACCTATCGTTTTGCAGGCAGCAATAGGAGCTATTTTCAATGAATGTATCAAAACTGACATATTATGAGAAGATAAGAGGGATTCACATAAAAGCAAAACAGCTTGGCCTTAAGAATTCATCACTGATAAAATTAGAGCTGGTCAGCATCAAGAACCTATTATTTTACAAACAAACCCATGCGCTTTATTTTTAAGGGACGCATTAAAACTGGCATATTCTGATCAGGGACGATACATGTATATAAAAGCGAAGCAGGTAGGTATGAAGGTTTCATTGCTGGTAAAATAAGAGGTAATCGGATTCCAAGACCTATCGCTTTGCAGGCAGCAATAGGAGCTATTTTCAATGAATGTATCAAAACTGACATATTATGAGAAGATAAAAAATATTCATATAAAAGCAAATCAGCTAGGCCTTAAGGATTCATCACTGATAAAATTAGAGCTAGTCAGCATCCAAAACCTATTGTTTTACAAGCAGCCGTAGGAATTTTATTTACAACGGTGGCATCAAAACTGACAAATTTTGAAGTATTTTTAGAAATAAACCAAGTAGGTATTAAGGTTTCATCACTGATAAAATAAGAGCTAGTTCGAATTAAGGACTTATTTTAAGGCATCAATACGAGTTATATGCTCAATGACAAAGTCAAAGTCAAAGTCAAAAGTTTATTGAAAAGCATACAGCTGTACAATTTACAGAGTCTTAAAATTAAAAAGATTTACAATCCTATGTCCTAACCAATACACACAGCACATCCATTACATTGCCATTAACTCAACAACACTAATTATCCAACTCTCAACCTAACGCCAACCATCCATTTCAACATTATGGACTTTCCACATAAAGTTCTTGCATCAGGGGTAAAGAGTCATTCAAAAGCATCATTTTTTTTCGGAGACACCTCCTAAAAAAGATTATTTAGATAAAATTTACGGCCAAAAATTTATTTACTAATCGATTACATTTTCCGAATCTGAAAATGAATAATTTGCAGATTTCAATAATATCTTTTTTACTGTTTGCTTGAATTTTTGTGTGCTCAAATTTCTAATTTGTAAAGGTATTAAGTTATACAACAATTTGCCATAATGAAAGACCGTAAGTCTATTCAGGGTGCTACGGGATTGGGGAAGTTGAAGATGTTCCTAGACCGTGTGGGATAAGAATGAATGTTACCTCTTATCTCGAAGTCACCAGAATGACAATAGCAGAATGTTTCGAATAGAATCAAATCATAAACTGTAAAAATTTTTAGATGCTGAAAAAAGGGCTTACAATGTTCACGATAATCAGCACCAGATAGAACCCTTATGGCACTTTTCTGCAAGAGAAATAGAACATTTAACCTGGAGGCTGCACAATACCCATAAAAGATTACCCCATATCTTAGGTGGGATTCAAAAAGTGCATGGTACACCGCCTTGGTTATAATAGGGTTGTTAAGCTCCTGCGCCACCAATCTAATTGCAAAAATGGCTGATGATAAAGATTTGGCCACCTTATTGATATGCAGATCCCATTTTAGATGTTGATCAATCACTAGTCCCAGGAACTTATATTCACCTATCCTCTGAACATCTGCACCATCAATATTCACAGCCATTCTGGGAGAGAAGTTGTTGGGAAAAACCATGTACTCCGTTTTTGAGGTGTTTAAAGCGAGTTTGTATTAAAGACGACATATTTTGAGAAGATATAATAAGATATTCATACAAAACAAGAAAATGTCATCAATGATTAAATAAGAGCTAGTCGACATCGGAGACCTAATGTTTTACAAGCAGCAATAGGAATTACATTTTCAACGACGGTATTGAACAGACATATTTTAAGAAAATATGGAATATATATAAAAGTAAGACCATCATCTGATAAAATGAGAGCTAACCAGCACAAAAGCCTATTGTTTAACACACAGCAATAGAAGTTACATTTTAAACGATATATATTGAGCAAATAAAACTTAAATACGGAGATATTTAGGATTTATCACTGATAAAATGAAAGCTATTAAAATCAGACCCTTAGAGCTTTACATGCAGTAAGAGGAGCTTTGTTTTCAACGACCATATATATTTTCGACAACCGTATTAAACCCGACATATTCTGAGAAGGTATGAAATATTCATACCAAACAAAAAAGGTCATTACTGATT
>MU182915.1:234923-254002 GCA_016904865.1 Pissodes strobi
TTCTGTACAATACCCCAAATCCGGTCGTCGAACTCTGGTGGAGGCGCCGGGCACTTATATACCTCAGGTACTGCCTCTCGATGGCCCCGAAGGAAGATCTAGCCGAGGTCTCGGTAGTTTGGTGTCGAGTTTGGCTAATAAGTGCTGCTGGTAAAGCCTGCTTCCAACTCACTAGAACAGGATGATTCTAGCTGCAGGTAAAGGTAGTGGCCCGCAAGTAAGCGTGGTAGCCCTCCGGGGGAAAGATTGTAACCGTCCGGAAAAGGTGGTGGCCCTCCGGAAAAAGTCCTGAAATAACCCAGTGTGCATTAAACGAAGCCCCTCTACTTTAATAAAAATCATAGCCCCCCCTCGCATGAATATATTTTTTTATAAAACGAATTCCCCCCAAAAAAAATCCATGAATTTTCAATGACCATCGGCAAATAAAAGATGTACCAAGGTACAGACAAGTAAGCGTGGTGGCCCTCCGGGAAAAAGATTGTAACCCTCCGGAAAAGGTGGTGGCCCTCCGGAAAAAGCCCTGAAATAACCCAGTGCGCATTAGACGAAGCCCCCTACTTTAATAAAAACCATAGCCCCCCTCGCATGAATATATTTTCATTATAAAACGAATTCCCCCAAAAAAATATATTCATGAATTTTCAATGACCATCGGCAAATAAAAGATGTACCAAGGTACAGACAACTTGAATATAACAAATATAGGGATGAATCACCCCTAAAAGAATATATAAACTTCCCCATATGATCAAAATTAAAGATACATTAAAATAAAAATTCGGATTAGATAAAATGAAGTAGATAAGATAACATGTGAGACGCAAAAGCAAATGGCGGTATATGCACAAAAAATGTAACACAGATAAGCAATTAAATCATTAATTTAGGCAAAATGGTAGCAATAATTACATCGATCGTGTGTTTGAGGGCTAACTATGAGAGATTCGACGGTCTCGGTCTTATATGAGGAACGTGGAAAACCTCTACAGATAATGAAAAAAAAAAATGTTAGCATCATGGCGTTCATGCGCTTCGCAGGCAATAGAAAAAGAAATCCAGAGAAAATGCTTACCTAATACAGCTGTATCGAGATCCCGACTAATCGGTCGTGTCAAAACACAAACAGTAAATCAAAACAAAATATATCCCCAAAGAAAGGGTAGAATTGAATCACAATAAAATGTTGAGTCTCTAACTGCACCAGCAGAAGGCTTCTCTCCTCGCCAAACGATCAAACTAGACGGAACTCTCGATCATTTTCGTCAATTTGTCTTTGCTTATGCCCGATTAAGAAGTAGGGATGGACTGAAACAAGTCATACCAAGACAATAAACGCCTTAATTCTCGTTTATTAGGATGATAACCGACGGCGGAAGCCACGAATAGTGAGCTAAAATTAAATTTTTCAAGAAATGCTAGGAAATATTCTTACGAGAATAATAAACCTTTAAAAATTTAAATCGAGAGCGACAAACACGAATGGACAGCACATCTCTATTATTTGGAACGTACCTCACAAAAACTAGTCTGCCGTATAAAGCGATAAATTTATTTAAAGCATAGGTCCAAAAACGATCTAACGATCTTCAGAATTGGCAGCCGGTAATTGGTGCTCCGCAACCAAAGGGTTCTCAAAAGGTTAAACAAAATTAAAATATGGATCAACAAGTCAAATGCAGCGTATTTTCAGGCTAACAGAATTCTTAAAAACATAAATCGGTTCGTTAACCGTTCTACCGTAATGTAATACAAATCCAGCCAAGCTATTCTAATAATAATGTGCATCACTTATCAACTAAAATAAATATGGTCACAAAGTGTTATAAATGCTAATACAAATATATAGTTAACCTATACTTAGAATATAGTTAATTCATATTAGAAAAAGCGACAATTTCAAGCGAATTGTTAGCAAATAGAATCAATAAATTTAGAATTAAGGAACCGATGAGTGCAAAATACAGCATCTTTTTCCCTAAATGCGGCATATAAATGAAATTTTAAAAATGTTTGCCATTGGCAAAATCGAACTGTTACACATTAGTAACCATTAAAATTTAGTGAATACTTTAATATAGCAAACCCTACAACAATATGTTTAATAAAAGTATTAGAATCCCCTAACTTGCAACTCGCTAAATAGAACATTTGAATTTTGTTAGATATCTCTTGATAACAATAAAAAGGTAATAAAATTGTTAGAAATTCCTTACTTAAGGGGAGATTTTGGAAAAAAAACGGAGCCCCTGATCGGAAATCTGAAGAGCGATGACCCCCGTACGGGGTCATCACAGTGGGGGGGAATTATACTCACCACCCACCCCTCAGATCCCTAGGATACACAAAAATTTCGAACAAAATGGAAAAAAAATTAAAAACGAGTAAAAAATTGTTCGAAAAGTGTAGCTAATAAATTCCGAGACTACCCTCTTATTCCAATATCATGGGAAGCAGTTCATTATTTGCATTTTTCTATCCACAATCCCAGGGATTTGGTGAGTAGCACAACAATTGCCTTATTTGATGGTAAATTCTCGAGAAATGGAATTTTGCGGTATTGTAGTGGGAGGAAGCGCAGCCAGATTGATGGCTGTGCTAAGATTTTGTCTTGTGGTAGACAATATCGATCGATATTTTTTGACCCTTATTTCGTCTAGTGATATCGCTGAAGTATCTTCATAAAGGAACCAAGATATGCTAGCCACTTTTTTAATATCGTTTTTGGCTGTCTTTGGATTATAAAATATTGAAACAGTATTTCTCAGTGCAGGACGTTTCTCTAAAAGTTGACCAACTTTGATTTTCGCTATTTTGTATCGCATTCACCTGCAACACGAATAAAAAGAATGGTTTTCAAAATGGAGCCTATTTTGTTCTACAGATTGAGAATTTTAGTAATTCGAATAGAGGTGCTTTGCTTTCCAGGTCTTATCATAAAACTATTCATCTTTTTTGCAAAATGAAGTAACAAAATGAGAAGTGATATTAACATTCACTTGACTCGCAATCACAGTCTCAGTCACAATATCGCAATGAATATCTCCGACTGAATGTATGACAGTGACATGTTTTGAGCGAATTTCTTGATAAATTTTTCTCATTTTTGTATTGCTCAGAAACTGTTCCTGGTTCACCCTGCAATTAGCTTTAAAATAATGACGAACAAAATGAAAAGGTCGGGAGAGGTGCATGTATAAACTCATCTTAGAAAAAGGCACTAAAGGTTGTTTTTATACTAATTGCCTTAAAAGTTAACCTGTCACTTATGGTTACAATTAGCAGTGGAGAAAGATAATTTCCAAAATTGAAGTTGATCAAAAACAGGCTCTGAACCTCCATATTAGAAGACAGGCTCAATGCTACTTGAACCCGTCGTGATGTTGTCTTGCTCGTGTCCCCCTTTCTAATATGCAAAGTTTTACCAAACATAGTGTCTCGAATTGGTTTTTATCCGTGACGCCATGCCTTGCTTAGCGTGCAGGAGAATAGCTCAGATTCGCAATCGCTCTACGTCAGGTGAGAAGAGATGATAAAGGAGACACGTTGATAAAAACAATAACAAGTTTATTTACAAACAAACTTAACAACAGTTATACTGTACGTGAGCAGTAATAAATGCATGTTTTGTTTATAGATGATTTAAGAGTTTGCACTATGCCCAATTAATACTAAATGCATGTCTTCTCGAGGGAGGTTTAGTTTAAACTCTTTCTAGGCCCTTGGTCACTGTTTTATTAATAAAGTCTATGCGAGGTGGGTTGTCTTTTATATGTGTTTGTTTTAGTAATTATATGGTAAATCTTTTAGCGTCTCTCATTGACGGAATGAATAGTTTCATTTAAGTTTGACACAGATTTTTAAGGCACTTGCACTACTTATTAAAAATCCCCAAAAAAATCTCCGTAGTAAATACCTTACTAGTAGATTCGACTCTCATTACTTTTTAGAATCCCCCGGGTGCCATGTACCTATGTACATGTACATCCAGGTTAGGTGAGGAACTAATCACCCTGTACAGGTGTTCACAGATATTGAGGTTGCAGGATAGAACAACTAGAGGAGTACGCACCTGTGTGCATGCATCCAGCTAGTTGAGCGGTGTTGAGAGAGACCCGAAAGCCTGATGATTTTGGCGTTTGCCTGTGTATTTATATTCTACAAAATGCTGATGGCTGCAACGTTAAGGATTAAAATCGCTCCATCGAACGCTCTAGTTGTTTATAATTATGTTTATATAACATTTTTCAAGTTCAAACTTAGGACAAAGTGATATTTAATTAGTATGCTTATGTATTTTAGTAGTTCACAACATGATAGGTAGCTTTATTAGTACGAAGCGTAAGCGTACACTAATTAGCCAATATACCATTATGATTTTATGCCTATCTTTTGGTATAAATTTCTATATTTGAAATCATTAATGATGTTCCATACATCACCGGTAAATTTTCTGTGATTTAATAAAAAACTTTAAACGTTTATTTTTAAGTGGATTATTGCTGAAGATGCGGTTTTTGCAGGTTAATTTAAAACATATATTTTCCCTGATAGAGCCAGCGCCACAGGTTCAGCGTTGGAAGCTGTATAAAGTCCAGCAACAATCAGTGGCCTGCCAAGTTGAATGCCTTGCACAGATCAAACAACATGCGCTATATAATGCTATACTGCTATCATAATGAAACATATTTCAAATTCAAAGTGGGATTGAGTCAAATCTTCTTTTATTTTTATGAGCCTCCTACTCATCTGAATGATCGTCATCATATTTGTGATAAGAAAAATTTTATTTATTTTTCAGCTGTGTTAGAAAATGCATTCATTAAGTGTGTCAATGCAGCAAAAATCTTGCAACATATAAATTATACTTATTCATTTAAAAATAAATTTTAAATAGTTTTACCTTTAAAATTGAAAAATACAAGCCAACGATTGTTTTACCGAGTTGATCCAGAATAGGAATTAGCAGTCGATAACACATAATTATTTAAAATAGTACTCGACGGAATAAAATATAATGCAGTTTTCGTTCTCATAGCCTTGACTATAAGAAAAAACGCAACAAATCATTAAATAGCTGCAGTAAGTCATAATAATTTGTCCGTAAACTGCAAATGTTTGAAATAATTGGGTCATTTTCTATAAATTATCGATAAAGAGTATTACTTTAAGTTTAAAATAGAAGGACACAACTTGTTGTTTAATGATGCTAATGCCCCTTTTCTAAGTAGCTTATTTACCAAGCAGCTAAGATAAGATAAGCAGGATATAGATAAATAGTTAGAAAATGCATGTTATATTACTTTATAACATCCAAATAAATCATAAAGCAAGATTATTGACAAAAAAACAATTTCACAAAATTATATGTTCAAAAAGCGCGTCGAATAAGTTTTTTTCGTAAAAGTCTCGAAAATATTTAGATTGAACCTTTCTAAATGTCACCTTCGATATCAAATCGAAATTTGAAATATTCTGCCTAGCCTCGTCAAATAATTAATGTTAAACCTTCACCAAGCTAGAGCCACGCTATTTATTAGCATCTAATTGTATTTATTTATTTTCAACTTATATTAGAAGAAACTCACAGTAAATAAAGTTAAAAACAAATAGAGTTAAAGATGCGTAGGCCAGAACGAGCTGCTTTCTAAGCGAGCTGTTTGGAACCGCTGAAATCTAGAAATGAATTTTATTAGAAAAAGGAATAGTGAGACCATTTACGTAAAAATCTTAAGCAAAGTTACCCACTAAATATTAAATATTTACCTTTATTTAACACAAGCACATGTGTGACCTCCTTCACCCTTTCCGAACGACATCAAATTAAAATGATATTGTTGAAACAGCTGGTCAAATCACTATATCGAGACAATAATGCAAGCCGCTGGATTATTAATCAGAGAAGTAATATTATATTGTGTAACGTGACCAATATGTGATGATAACATGTATTATGTGTATGGATAGCGATGATAGTAGCGCATGTAGGTATTTTTAGGTATAATTAATATCTATAATAATAGTAACTCCGCGTAATGTCAAGCATAGTCAAGAGGTAGGCAAGGGTACATGGAAAATAGGTAAAACCTACATCCAAATTGAATTGAAAAATAGGTTAAACTTACATGTTAGGACAATCAATCAAATCAACAGATCACAATCCAAAACTTGTGTCCTCAGGCGCTACAACAACTCTAAAAATTGTGTATAGGGAGATCCCCAAAATCAACTCTCTGGCCCTGCGTTTCAATCTGATTTTGTTTTTTAAATAATTCAAAAAATTTTCTTGAATTGTCCCGAAAGAGAAGACCATACTTTTGGTTGAAATAGACCCATATATACCACTCTAGTAGCTGCTCCAGGTTTTAAAATGGAGAAAAATGATGGCTAATAATAGTTAGGGTTATCAAGGACTTATAGGTTGACCATGTGTGGATTCCCACCAATTTGCATGGTACAGCTACGTATCTGCGGCCAGTCAAATCAGTCGTAACATGAAAGAAGAAATAGACAAGTCTTAGACCAGTGTATATTGCTAATTAACTAATATTCAGGGAAATATCATGTGAACATCAGTGACACTGCTAAACACATGAGGAAGTAATCAACAAATTGAGAATTTACTCGTTAAAGCAGATATAATCAGAAACTTAAATTACAATGTTAAGTTGAGCAAAATTATAAATAACTACTGACTCAAGATATCCATTTCTTTACTGACTGAAATTTAAAATTTAAAAGAAAATTATGGAATTACGTTTCAATTCAGTGACTCTCGGTAAATCTAAATAAATAAATAACTAATCTAATAATAATAAATCATAACTTGAATTTGATAATAAAAAGAAAAATAGAGGTACAACCTCTAATAACTAGTCTTTTAACTCAAAATAAGTAATTGCTATTACTTTTTTTATTTCGGCCCTTGGCACACAAACGATAATTGAGCGTAATTACGCCTCGATTAATTAAAGATAAAGATAAGATAATCACTATCTCGCATCGAGATAGAAATTTAGATAAAAGATAAAAGACCAGATAATTTTACATATGTGAGATTAACCTCTGATAGATGCAAGGTAATGTCGGTACATCAGTGTTGAAACGAGACAGGGCGAGTGCTAATAATTATATACTTGATGTAACAAATAAAGTGAAAATTTAGTTAAATAAGCCTGAAAAGAAAAAATATTAAAACCAGCAATACTATGAGGGAAAATTCGGAGAAATTCTACTGAAAATTCAATTTACTACCTTTGCAAGAATATATAGAATCTACTCCGAGAATTCACCCAAATAATACGGTTCTAATTGAATGGAAATACGTAAAATAATGTGCGTGACCACTAAACGATGAAATAATTACGTTCTGCGTAAATCTGGAGTAAGCATCTTTCAAACTACATGAATTTGACTAATGAGAGACGCAATTATTCACCAATAAATCGGTATCCTTACCCAACGGTCACGACAATAATTAGGATTATTGAAGATGTAAGCTAAATAAAAATGTAATATAAGAATGCTAAATTCTTGTTTAAGTCGAATAAGACTAAACGAATCATGAACAAATATTAATTATGTATTTAAAAATGAAAAAATTAGTTAAATACAGGGTGAAACAAATTCGCTTCTCACTATTGGGATCTCGTAAACGGTAAGAGATACAGCAAAGTTTAAATTGGGGCAAAGTTGCGCAATTTAAGGGTTATTGATATGCCGTTGAGAAATTCAGAAAATTCCGACTACTTCCGACTTCCGGAGATATCCGTAATAAACCGAAAATCAGCTATTTCATTTTTATTTTTTCCTGACTTTACTTCAAGAGATAATATAAAATAAATTTAACGTTATTATTGCCACTTTTTCTCTTTTATAAGATGGCAGTATCAAATTTTAAATCTGACGTTTCGTGTCCGGGCCCCCATCATCAACTTCATTTTTTTAAATACGGACCTGGATTTTTCATTTAGTTTTTTAGAAGCCTTTGGTCTCCTTAAACCAACGATGTATTACACTTATCAATAAATCAACAAATCTAGATTTTTTCCGTAAGAGATAATGTGTTAGACAAAGATAGGGCGATCTTTTTTGAACTGATTTCACATATGAGAATATTTGTTACCGCAATTGGACAAGTGTGATACATCGTTGGTTTTGGGGGACCCAGGGCTTTTAAAAAATAAAATAAAAAATCCAGGTCTGTATTTAAAAAAATAATGGGTGGCCGGACACGAAACGTCAGATTTAAAATTTGATACTGTCATCTTATAAAGGAGAAAAAGTGGCAATAATAATGTTAAATTTATTTTATATTATCTCTTAAAATAAAGTCAGGAAAAAATAAAAATAAAATAGCTGATTTTCGGTTTATCTCCGGAAGTAGTCGGAATTTTCTAAATTTCTCAACGGCATATCAATGATCCTTAAACTGCGCAACTTTGCTCCAATTTAAACTTTGCTGTACCTCTTATCGTTTACGAGATCCCTATAGTGAGAAGCGAATTTGTTTCACCCTGTATACTGCCAGATGAATAAAATATTTCAAGATTAAAAACTAGCACTTACCCGTCAAACGTCTGGATACAAGATAAACGACCTCGCTTTCAAAACTATGTTTTCCGACGTTTTAATTGGATAATTTATCTCATGTGACTACCACTATAAATCACGCAGCGTCAAGCTATAGAAATACCCAATATTAAATATAGCAATCTATACTAAATTAAATTAATAAATTGTAGGTGTAAAATAGCGTACTGCGCTCCCAAATTGCCAACCACCCGAAATAAAGCCATTCGCGGATAGATGTCACTATTAAATATAGTAATCTACAGTGAAATAAATCCACAAATTGTAGGTATAAAACAGCGTACTAGTGCTTTCAAAATGGTTACTTGCACGAAATGAACCCATTCGCGAATAGATGTCACTGGCGACTCAAACATCGAATACCGAGAATCATTTGCAAATGAACCGAAGTTTTAGTGGAGCGGAATAAGCATATATTCCGTTACAAGTTTTCCAGTAAAGTCTGTTGATCACATATATGGCTAGATATTTAGTGCTCCTACCCTCCATCCTATCTCGCATTCTAGAGTTTTAGTTTTGTTGAGGTCATTATTTGCACACCAACTGTTCATTTGAATAAGAGACAGGTGAGTTAGACCAGGAGGCTGTTTAATATCGTCACGATATGCAAGAAGGGTAGTATCGTTGGTATATTGTATGGTCTTGGTATCTATAGAATAGACAGGCAGCTCATTAGCATAAAGTACCAAGAGCAATGAGTCCAGGACTGACCCTTGTAGTCGGATGTAGCCCAGCACCTGAACAAAAATGGTGCGTGCATTTTTGAAGTGAAACTTCCTTAGGCGCTGTGTACTTGAACAGTAGGCTGGTGAACGTATTACGCGAAACGTGAAACGCGTTTTGCGTTTTAGGGTATAGTTGAGGTAGTTTTTGTTACGTGTGAAAAATAAATAATTAAAGCCTTTATGTCATCCACCATTAACTTTAATCCGAGCCTCTAGGGAATAAAATTAATTTAAATAAGATCCTTTTGCGGGGCTCGAACCCCAAGCGGGCGAGACTTTAATGACAGACGCCGAGCCACATATCAACTTGCTACAGTACCTCTGCCATAATTTAGTTTAAAGTTGGTCAACAGGCGTGCGTGTGCACGTACCTAATACACTGTGCGGGTCTGTAGGGTATTCTCCGTCTCTCTCTTGTGCAGGTGGAGTTTCACTTCTGATGTGTGGTCCACAAGCACACGCATATTGTATACACTACATTCCTTCTTTATTTATTCAGTTCTGTACATCAATAATTTTCAATATACAATGTTCGTCTTAGAAAGCTGAAAAGCGTATGTGTGCTTTGAGATTCTCCCAAATAACTTCTACGCGGTAAGGTATTCTAGAAAATTTCTTTTTGGCGCATTTAGCACACTTTTTCCTGAGCAGTGAATGAAACTGAGTCATCACGCATGGCAGGTGACGCTTGGTTATCGCTAATTCGGGTAACTGTGATGTCAACTTAATTTTTCTCGAAAAGGGCTGCGAGTGGAAAATTGAGATTTCGCACATTTCCAAGCAGCACTTGGGATCTTTTGACGGATTTTTACATATTCCTTACTTGTTCTAGTAATAAAACAATTTGACAATGTTGTCAAAATATCCTAAAAATTGGCAACTCTCCTCTAATTTAACTGTATCTGTATCTCTTTTAATTACCAAGTTACTTGTACTGGTACGAAAAACCATAAAAATTGAATTTTGTCATTGTTTGTGATTTGGTCACTTCTAAAATATTAGGCATTAATATAATAATGAATTTCATTGCATCTAGCAATGATTTAAATATTAGATATTATTGCAGTTACGGCTCCGCAAGAAGAATACATTTAATGCATGATACAATGCGATGGATACAGTATCCTTGCCTATTTCCGACTAGTTTGCCTTATTCTAACGTTTTTTTCTTCGCATATGTGTCTCCCATTTCTAGATGCAAGCGATCGGTCTTGGACACGAACGCGATTTATCTCTAAACTTGAAAGTATACAATCGCGCATACATTTATGTCGTGAATGCCAAACGGTTTGCACAACATGTTTTCGTTTTATTTTCCCGATATTATTGCAAATACGGTAAAAGGAAAGTGATGTTATGCACCAGATAACTTAAAAAAAAAAATCCCTATTAGATCGGCTAACCACAACAGTGTATAGTTTGACTGGAAGCACTATTAACTGCGTTACTTAAAATAACACACACACACATGTCCATAAAATTAGCCCCGCCATTTTGGATTTTTCGAAACTTTTGGTTATGAGAGGTTTGTGTTGCGTTGTGCAAAATCTTGAAAATTCCTGGAGCTATAAATAGCAGCTCGTTGTTACAAAAAAAAGTTAGTTCCGCCATTTCTTTTCCAAACATTTTTGCTGTGGTGAGTTCTGCTCAGTTTCCTGGTGCCACTTTTCCTATTTTTTGTTTATTTACGAAAAAGCGTATACACATTTAAAAAAAAATTATCCGATTTCAGTACAAACTATGGCAATGCATTTGGCGTCATTTGTACTGAGTTGCCGCCCTGAATTGTTCATCAAAATAGCCAAAACGACAATTTTTCAGAAGACGCAGTGTTGCCAAATTTATTCTTAAGATGTTTGCTGCAGTTTTGTTTTATCTTCTAAGAAGGTAGCAAGGTAGCATTACATTATTCGCTTGCATGTATGTATTCCTTAAGTATTTTACTTCATGCATTACCCTTAGCTCACTTCGCTCGCTCCAGGATCATATCCAACTAACCGAAGCTAACTAGGGAAGGAAATTATGTTATTCAAATTTTATTTCGTACGATTCCTCCGGGACATCATACAAGCCGTTTTAAATTTTTCGTTTGAACAGTTTTGTAATAATAAGAAAATATGTAATATTTGGCAACCTTGTACAAAGACGTCGCGTCGTCTACTAATATGTCCCTATTCTTAATTCGCGTCTACTTACCGCAATTTTCAGCCTTCACGCATGCGTACGTGCCATTTCATATATTTTTCAAAGTCCTTTTTTCTTGATTTTGGGCATTGACATGGGTTAGATTGGGTTAGTTTAAGGAGCGAGCGAAGCGAGCGGAGGGACACGCGTGAAGTGAAATGTTGGAACAACACTGCGCATTTGGCGGTAGCCAAATGCGCAGGTCCGAAGGTCGAAAATTAGCGGTAGGTAGACCTGGGCAAGTTAGTGGTTCTAGGCCAATGCCAATTTAACCTCAAAACTCGACCTTCGTGGTTTTTTTCGGCTCAAAGTTGGTAGATTTTCCGAGATTTAGAAAAATATTGTCATGCAATGTTTTTTTTCCGCGTGATGCCACGCCTTGATTGGCGTGTAGGAGAGTAGCTCAGATCCGAAATCGCTCAACGTCAGGTGAGAAGAGATGATAAAGAAAGCACTTCAGTTAAAAACAATAACAACGTCTATTGGTCAAAAACTTAATGAGAAAACGTTAACAATATCTATCGGTCGGAAACTTCCTAAGATTATATTAGGCCCGATTACTAAGGCGCGCATGCTATCTCGATTGAGGTATATTTATGAATTGTTTATAGGTATTTGTTCACTGTTTTATAAATATAGTTTTTCTTGAGAGTTTGTATTGTGTTTCATTTAGAGTTAGTTTATTTACTTAAACTTTGCACTTGAACTATTGACTTCTACTTTGAAAATAATCTTTCTCAGAACTTTAACAAATCTCTCGTAGATTCCACTTGTACTACTGTGGATAGGCAACCTCTGAGTTCACGAACATGTGCTTAAAGCGAGACTCAAATTATGGTAAGGAACTTATGATAGGATACAACTCAAAGCGTACAATGTGTACTGAACGGGAGCCGTCTTTAGGTGAGACACAAAGCCTATTAAACTGAAGGTTCGCTAGCGTATTTATAGCATAAAATCTGCTGAGTGTTGCATGTTTAAGGTTGATAATCGCTCGCGTTACCTGCTCGAGTTGTTTATAGTTTGCCTTTAATGTTGATATAATAATTTCCAAGTCCAAGTTCAAACTTAGGACAGGATGACATTTATTTAATCGTTTATGCATTTTAGTAGTTCACAATATTGCAACAAATGATGCCCGTGGCATTGTCATAGCTTTTATTTAAAATGGATTTTTTTTTGATTGTTATAAACTTGTTTGCAATTAAGCAAAAAACTATATCGACACAAGTTAGCACAATTCAGTATAACAAACATTTTATGAAAAAAAAAAAGGATTGCGGGGCTAACTTAAAAAAAAACGAGTCTCTTTTTTTAAATCAAGGTTCTATAATTTTTGAAAATAAATATTAAGTCAATAATTTTGAAAACCGTAACATATGGGTAACGGGTTGGAGAGAGAACGTTGTGCAGATGTTTCTATGGATCGGCCTTAGTACGCAAAATGTCTTATATCTTAAGATACGTTTCCCCTTTGTGTGCTTATTCCCTTTAGAATATTCTAAGAACATTATGCACATATAATACTGTGAATATTAATGAAAAATTTTCCGGGAATATACAGAAATTAATAATCATATACCAATATTCTTGGAATGTTCGTTCTCGCATAAAACCATCCTATTTTCGTCTGGACGATACCAGCGCCAACTACCAGCCGTCATCTAATTTTTTCTCCGAATTTCTTAAGCTTTATATGTTTAGAAACATTTCAAAAGATGTGACGCAACAGAACCCTTTGTTTCTCAATAAAAATGAGTGAAGAAATGTTTCGTTACGACCCCAATCAGTGCAGTATGCAGTAGCGTGCCCATAAATTTTGTCTGGGGAGGGGGGTGAGGTGGGTAAGCGCAGTGTCGTAGCAAGACCTCTTGGCGCCCTAGGCGGAAAATAGATTGGCGCCCCATCGTAATAATAGAGTTAAATTTAAAAAGTTAGGCGGTTTTAAAGCATCGCTCGAGGAACTCTCTACATGCAAAAGCAACTTCTTAAATCAAATATTCCTGGAATAATCATTTCTACCTAACGCAAAAATATTCTTCGAATATCCTAAACGTTCTAAGGATACTCTAGGATGATTTAATCAAATATTCCTGGAATGACCATTTCTACCTAATGCAAAAATATTTTTCGGATATCCTAAAAGTTCTAGAGATATTCTAGGATGTTTTAGTCTCAAATCATACCACATGACGCATCAATATTTTTCGAATATCCTGAACATTCTGGAGGTATTCTAGGATGATTTAATTAAATATTCCTGGAATAATTTTTGGCACCTAATACAGGAATATTCTGAACATTCTGGGGACATACTAGCTCGAATTATTCGAATATTTCTGGAGCAACTAGTACCACCTGACCCAGGAACAATCCTTAATATTCTGAGCATTACTGGATAATTATTCACGATTATTCTATGGTTGTTTGGGTTAGATTGGGTTAGATTGGGTTTCCCAATCTCTAATTGTATAAAAATTACGTATGGAATGTATATATTCAAACCTTCCTAGGAATCTTCCAAACTGAATATTCCTAGAATATTCTCAGAATATCTGGTGCTGTCTACGAATAGACTTTTAACCTTTAGTTTATTCTACGAAAATTTCAATAATCTTTTACATGATGTTCAACTTGGATAGATCATCTCAAACGACCATATTTCAATTTACTCATAACATTCTGGTCCCTTTGGAAAATGACGAGATTGCCTTGGGGCTCTTTTTCATGTTATCTAAAGCATATGATACCTCAATTTACCGAATCCTATTTAAAAAGCTCGAACTATAAGGTGTTATTGGAGCTACCGCCCTCGCGGGGATTAAGTCATATTTATTGGGGATAATTCGAAGTGTACAGGGTGTCCCGTTTATTGTGGGATGACACCTTATCTCAAAATCTACGGGGTGTACCAAAAAAGTTTAATACAATAGTTGTTTGGATTTAGTTATATTTTTATATACATGGATAAGTATCAACTTCCTTACTTTAAATAGAATATCCTGTATATTAAGGTGCGCTATGTAAGTGTAACCGTTTTTGACATAAAATATTTTGAATTTTATGTAAAAAATGACGTTTGCATGTCTAAATATAACTATTAATTTATCCTATTAAAAGCCTTTATTATTTATTTGGAGTTGGTTTCCTTGTAGAAGGGGATCTACTTTAATAGTCTGTGTCGACATTTTTATAATAAATAAATACAGGGTGATCAAAAACTAACATTAAAAATTTAAATGAAAAAACCGTTAAAAGTTATTTTTTTCAAATGGAGATCCTCTATTTTTATAATTTTCTCTTATTTAGCATTAATAATAAGGGCAACTTTGTATAAGGTTGTCTATTCGAAAAACTTGTAGTTTTTGAAATATTGGCTATTTAACATTTTTCTATTGTAAAAATCAAATACCGCTTTTATGTTTTGTTATTAGTTGGCCATGACGGCGAAGCGTAGCGAAAAAAAACAATGTAGAACTACAGAAATGACACTATTTCTTGTCGTTTGACAATACGCCTACTTATTACCCCAGCCGGGACGATTAATTATTATCCTTTCGTGGTGCGCAGCTGTTCTAGTAGATAGAATAGTATTTCTTTTGCATCGTGTATGGTAACCTATAGTGTTCAAATCCCCACTGCATGGGTAGCCTCCTATAATGTGTCTAGAAATGTCAAACGCTGGCCAATGGTAGTGTTCTTCTCTATGCTAAAATGCGAGATTTATAATTTGTAAATTATAACGTAATCAGGTGCAGTGTATCCAAGAGATCAAAATATTTGCCACGTTCACATCAAACCTTCTAACACAAACTGCCACGTATCGATGGCTGGTCTAAAAATAGGAGGCTATCTATGCGGGCGGCGGGGATTTTAACACTATAAGTTACCATACACGATGCAGAAAAAGGACTGTTGTATCTGCTAGAACAGCTGCGCGCGACGAAAGATTAATAACTTAATCGACTCGGCTGGGGTAATAAGTAGGTGTATTGTCAGACGACAAGAAATAGTGTAATTTCTGTAGTGCTCCATTGTTTTTTTTTTCGCCACGCCTCGCCATCATGGCCAACTAATAACAAATCTTAAAAACCGTATAGCATTTTTACAGTAAAGTCCGTTCAAGTCTATTGCGCTGTTACGTCATATCATTCCATCTTTCTTTATGCAATGAACGTATGTACTAAATTGGTCCGTCAAATTGGAATCTTTGACATCGATTGGCGTCAATGTAAAAATATCATAACGAAACTAACAGATTTAATTCATTTATTGATTTGTTGGTAGTTGGTTTGTGTTTTACGCTAATAATTGCTAATAAAAATCGTTTTGCGATGTCCCACCGGTTCAGTGAGAAAGAGCAAACTTTAATTTTAAAATTGGTGCATAATTTCACACGTGAAAAAGGCGCTAGTATGCCACTTTTACCCTGGAAAGCTGTACACAATGTAAGTAATATATATTTTTTATTTATTTGATAATACTAAAAAATTATATCTCTAGAAAAAATGTATTTTTGATGTGTAAACATCTTACGCGGCGATATGAGGTCAAATCTTGGCAAATGAGACGGAAATGCGCAAACCAATTCTAGCCGCTAGGGCGGTATTATATTAAAATTTTGCCATTTAAAATCGTTTTAAATGGATTTTAGACGATAAAAAAGCATATTTAAAATCAAACGAACCGACAAAAGTATCATTTTTTAATTGTTATATTCGCAGTGTATTTGGATCCATAGCACAGCTTATTCTTAATGGACGGTTGAATTTAAAATGAATTGTCGCTTCAAAATCCACGACAAATTCGTCTGAAGCCATGACTATCGGCGTAAAAAAGTCCGAATTTTCGGATTTTTATACAATTTTGCCATTTAAAATCGTTTTTAAACGGATTTTAAACGATAAAAAGAATATTATTATTTGAAATTAAACTAACTGTCAAAAGTATTATTCAGATGCCCAGACGCTTAAAACAATATTGTCATAGCCCTCTTCTAAAATTTGAAAAAAAAGTTGGTTTTTGACTTTCCCAAATCAAAGGATATCGGCGCACGATTACTAGGTAAATAAGCTGTTGTATGTATGTTGATGTTATTCCTGGAGGCATTATATTTGTCTGTCGAATTTGTGCATTGAATTAAACCACTCCGAAGCTGCCATAAATAATAAGTATGTAAAATTGATAAAAACGGAACGTGCTCTGGAATAGAAAACAGGTACAGAGACATCTTTTGGCTAGTGTAAAAAATAACGTACGAGTCTATCTAAGACGTACGGATCTTTTCTTTTGACGTCAGAAATTCTGACGTAACAGCGCAATAGCCTTGAATGGACTATAGAAAAATCTTGCCAATATTTCAAAAACTACAAGTTTTTCGCATAGACAACTTTATACAAAGTAGCCCTTATTTTTAATGCTAAATAAGATAAAATTATAAAACTAGGGGGTTTCCATTTGGAAAAAAAACAACGTTTTTTTAATTTAAATTTTTAATGTTAGTTTTTGATCACCCTGTATTTATTTATTATAAAAATGTCTACCTAGATCACTAAAGTAGATCCCCTTCTACAATAATAAAGGATTTCAAAGGAGAAATTGATAGTTATATTTAGGCCTGCAAACGTCATTTTTGACATAAAATTCAAAATATGTTAAAAACAATTAGCCTTAGGTATAGGATATTATACACAAAATATACAGGACATTCTGATTAAAATAAGGAAGTTGATAACTTGTCCACTAAAATATATATAATAAATAAATATAATATTTTAAAAGCTTAAGTAAATCCAAAAAACTCTTGTATTAAACTTTTTTTGGTACACCTCGTAGATTAGGAGATAAGGTGTCATCCGATAATAAACGAACCACTCTGTACAGTAATCGGTGAGTATGGCGAAAGGGCAGCATCTGTTGAAACCCAAATTAATGTAAGGTCCATCCGATTGGATATTTATTAGAAATTTTGGAAGCAAAAAATCAATAACGGCATCGATCCATATTTGAAACAATGTAAGGTTTTTATTCAATTACTTTCACTGATGTATTCTAGGCGTGTTCATGACCTTTATTGCCAAATATATTAAATTGCAATTTTTTAAGGTGCACCAAATTTATGCCCAAATGCATTTGTATGTTTGCAATATTAGGTGCGTTTTTTTTAGGCCAGTGAATTAAAAATGTTCACGGACCCTTCCACACCTCTAGACAGCTGGTTTATTACACTTTATTATGGCAATTTTATTACAATATGGCGAATCGCTTTGAGTTCATTATCATGCTGAGAACTATTTCATTTAGAGTTTTAATAATCCCGGTGATTACGAAGCAATTATTCCATTGAACATACAATATTGTAGATTCTGCTATATACGTAAGCGTACTTTAATAATTGCGCACCGCCTGTTATATTTCGCAGATAATTCTGTACGGAATAAAAATCGAAAGCCGCATTGAATAATTATGTATACTGCAATGTCTTTGTGCATATATTATGAAATGAGGATAATCCAGTTTAGTATGCATAACAGTCGTAAAGCAAATTAAACTATTCATCACCATGTCGTTCGTTCACAATTTTTTTTTTATAACGTTGAGAATTGTTCAATTTGTCAGGATGACATACATTTCCGCGTTAAGTGTAAGACCATTACTTCGCATTTCAATATTATTTAAAAACTACATGTTTAATCGACTTGAATTTTATTGTCAATTTATTCTAGTATGACGCATTTGTCTGGGTTAGCTCATATCTGCTCAAAATATGTCCGTTTTTTGTTGAAAATACAGTTCTTATTGCAGCTTGTAAAACATGAGGCATTCAATGATGGATCCTTAAGGCCTACCAGTTTTTAATTCTTATGAATATTTCATACCTGATCAAAATATGTAGGTTTTGATACGATCGTTGGAAATATATCTCCTATGCAGCCTGTAAAATAATAGGTTTTTGATACCATCTCCTATTTTATCAGTGATAAATCCTTAAGTCCTACTTGTTTCGTTTTTATTTGAATGTTTCATATCTGCTCAAAATATGTTGGATTTAACACGGTTGCTGAAAAAATAACTTCTATTGCTGCCTATAAAATAATAGGCCTTTGATGCCGACTAGCTCTAATTTTATCAGTGACGACCTTTTTTGTTTTGTATGAATATTTCATATCTTCTCAAAATATGTCAGTTTTGGTCGTGGAAAATATAACTCCTTTTACTACTTGTAAAGTAATAAGCTTTTGATTCCAATCTCTCTCATTGTATCAGTGATAAATCCTAAATAACTCCTCTCTTTTATATGCATATTTGATTTTTGTTCAAAACATATGTTAAATATATAACTCCTATTACTGTCTGTAAAATAGTAGGTCTCTGATGCCGACTAGCTTTTATTTTGTCAGATGACGGTCTTACTTTCGTATGAATATTTCATATCTTCTTAAAATATGACGGCTAAATACGGTTAATGAAAATGTAATTTATATTGCTATCTGTAAAACAATGGATCATTGATGGCTCCCAGCTCTTATTGAATCAGTAATGACCTTTTTTGTTTGGTATGAATATTTCATACCTTCT
>MU182916.1:0-38092 GCA_016904865.1 Pissodes strobi
TTACATAAGATGTCGGTACTATTTTGATGTGGTACTGAAACATTGTGGCACCTAAAACAATTCAATAAAATGAGCAAGTCATTGTTAGTCTTGGTCAAATATAATATATTACCTTCAGTCGCAATACCGTTAAAATCTTTCAAAGGATTGTGAGTCTCGCTATCTATGCTCGCGCCAAAAGTTAGCCTGCGTATTTGATGGGTCATGTTGAATTCGGTTGATGAAAATGGTTGCACATCGTGGACGTGAACATGATTTACACTAAAACTTTTCCCTGGTGCTACGTGAAAACTACCACTGACCCTAAAATGATAAAAAGAAATACTGTTACATACAAAACTCATATAACGATTATCTCCATTGTTCATACAATAAAATGTTTTGTGACCATTTATTTGGTTTTAACAAAATAAGCTATTTCTACTATTAGTACCTACATAGTTGTATAACCGTAATCAGGCAGAATAAATCACTTACCTATTAACTATCAAATTTCCGTAGATCTGGCAGCCTTGTGTAAAAGCAGTTTTAAGCTTTTCACTGAATTTCTCCTGCTTGCATTGTTCTATATTTTCTACATTCTCTAAGGCCCATCTCTTCGTCCTAAAGCAAACACAAGTCAAACCAAATTGTTCAAAAGTGTTAAATTGAAGACGATTCTATAAATTATAAGATTGACTGAATGGCCAAAGATTATAAAAACCTAAGAATTAAAAAGATCATTGTGAGATCATGTATCTCACTTGAATAAATAAATAAATAAGTTATGTCCACCAACTTAAAAATGAGTGAAATAAAATTCCTCACATTTCCAATGTCAAAATAGCTGTAACACAAAACCCTATTAAAAATTATTTAGAGCATTGTCTTGTTTGATTTCCATTATTAATATATACCTGTATGCTTCTCTCACTTCCTCACAAGTATTACAGCAACCTTCCCGTGCTCCATAACAACTACCACAATACTCAGTCTTATTTTGTACAGCAACTTCACTAGTTTCATTCTTGCTTCTGATTGTAATGTCTTCTTTTATTGGTTCCTCTATAGGATTACCCTGTAGATCCAAGCTTCTTTTAAAAATGTTATGGGAGATCTGCAATTCAAGCAACATACATTGAGTGAAGAACCTAGAATATAATGTGTAGAACCCAACCTATTGAATGCTAGGATCACTTGAATATATACCCACCTGCAAATGCTGTTCTCCTGAAGAGTCCATAGCATCCAGTGCTAAAAAATCACATGAAACTAGCGGTATAGTCAAATCTAATTGTATTTCAATATTAGGACTTCTTGAGGTGTCTACAAACAGTTCCTCTGTTACATTGGGAGTCAAGTAGTTTAGAAACTCTATCCAAAAAAGCAAACTAATAATTATCATTGAAACTATTGTAATCGCTCCTCCTCCAAGGGTTTGAATTCTTACATCTTCTAGAGTTTTAGGATAGGCATCAAAACGCCTAAGTTTTCTTAAAAAATCCATTAATATTACTACCAGTTAAACACTTCTTAAGTGAGAGGTATTTCGGACGTTTTATATGTTTAAGGATATTTCTTTATTAGACTAAAAGCTGAGACATAGTATTGATGCGGCTGGCGGTTGTTTTTATTGTGCGTTGAATGTATGCGGGATAGTTGAATTAATTGGAAGGTGGGAGGGAAAACTCGCCAATTTATTTTCAAAAACTTGTCCACATCAACATTTTCACTAGCGTAGCGCTACTCTAACCTCGAACTCTCAAAGAAAAAGAACAAGAAAACTTTTGACGTTTTGATTGACAATCAAAAACACTGCTTTGAAGTCGGCAACAATATTAACGAAGCTAAGACCAATGATCAGTGGCAGGTAAGCAAGCCACTCTGGGATCTAGACATGGAGCTAGCCCTAGCTCGGCACCTAATGAGCCCAATGCATCTTTTCGCTTCACGCATGAGCATTTTAAGATCCTTTGCAGTCATACGTCACTATGTTATTTTAGCCGCTTCTGATTGGTGAATTAAAATCACTCAATTTATCTACGGTCCAGTCAGTTTGTTCGACCACGTCTAGTTAGTCTAGTGGTCAGATTCTGCATTTGGAATGTAGACGTCCCACGTTCAATTCCCGTAGGGGGCAAGACATGTTTCGTTTATTTTTTTAAGGTTATGCTTGTTTCTTCTTGTAAATTTGGGTTAGTTTCAGTTAGTTTTGCCTGGCTGATCCTCGCAACAAGCGAAGCGAGCGGAAGGCCATGCGTGAAGAGTTAACAGTACTCTAAAGTGACGTTAACCCACCAATCGAAAGCGGCTAATATAGCAGAGTGGCGTAGGAATGAAAAGGATCGTATTATGCTACGCATGACCCTCCACTCGCTTCTCTCGTCACGGGGGCTCAACGAACTAACCAAAACTAACTCAAGGCATGCTCAAAATGAAGAAAAAATACTTGTTACAAACATAACTTTTTTTTTAATCGAACAGGAATTGAACCTCGGGCCGCTGTATCACAGGCCCAGCATCTAACCACTGCACCACCAGAGCACATTCAGACAATTCATTGTACCGCAAAGACATCGGTAAACTGAACGCTCATTAGGTGCCATGCTAGGGCTAGCTCTAAATAGGATCTAGTATCATTTATAGGCAGACTGGGCTGAGTAATTGTTCCAAAATCTAAAAGAATAATGATATTGGATAAAAAAAATAATCTTTTAATGAAAATAAATATTAATCATTAATTGTATCTATTCCTACGAATGGCAGAACATACTATACACCCACTCCGGTCTGTTCGCATATATTTTATCCTCAAGGATCGTGACCAGTCCTATCGCCTGACGCGCGCGGGCATCATAAACAAATTTTTGCCAAATAGATGTCTGTATGGTCTTCTAGAGAGTTGCTTTCAATGGGCCTCATGGCTCAGTGGTTACATGCTGCGTTTCTGATACGGCGGCCCAGGTTGGACTACGGTGCCAAGACATACAATTTTAACGTTATGTTGTAAATGGCTTTTTTCTTGGTTTTTGGCATGCCTTAGGTTAATTTAAGTTAGTTTCGTTTGATTGCGCTCAGAAGCGAGTGGCGGCAATTGCATGAAGTAACAAACATTGTGATGCGTGCGCAGCCCAGGACTCGGCAGGCGTATAATAGGATCCTTAAGAATAAAATATATATAACGATTAATTCTTGTTATACGCGATTTCGGCGGGGGTGACGTGAAAGAGGCAAATATGGAAAATTCGCCTCGCCTATCTCCCTCTCCAGTTTCGTTACCGTTCGCCGTATCACACATTTTGTAACACGTTCACCAGCTTTCTCTTCAGGTACAGCCACAGTCACCTTTAAAGTCGGCTGCGGTACAGCGCAACTACAGAAGTTACTTCAAAAACACCCTAGTTGAGTGTATTTATTTTTAAAATTGAAGAAATAGCCCTCTTGCGCTAAAGCTATAGGTAAAAGTTACTTTATGAAAATATAAAGGCCCAAGAAAACCAGATAGTACTTGTAACTGGCTGCTCTTGCAGTTTGTTGCTCACTTGATATGTCAAAATTAATTCGGGAATGTTCAAAGTACGGCTCACGCATTAACGCCCATTTCAAGAAAAAAAAAAAGAAGAAGAAGTCCGTCGCTACGTCAGCACAAATGTCATTTTTTTTTCAGGAAGCACCCGTCATAACGGGAGGTGTGTCGTGTTTTTTTTAAGCGACATAAACATAAAATATAAAAAATGTCAGCAACTTTAAAGCCTTATTTAACAGCGGTCAGACACACGCTCACAGCAGCAATGTGCCTAGATAATTTCAGTTCACAAGTCGTTGAAAGGCACAACAAACCAGAGGTAGAGGTTACAAGCTCCAAAGAGTTATTACTCACTCCAGTTGTGATTTCCAGGAACGAAAAGGAAAAGGTACGTTTAAAGCTAAAAGCTTTTGCTATATTTATATTTACTGAACTTATTTGCAGGTGTTGATTGAATCTTCTGTAAATTCTGTCCGCATTAGCATAGCAGTAAAACAAGCAGATGAAATAGAGAAGATCCTTTGCAAAAAATTCATGAGGTTTATGATGATGCGTGCAGAAAATTTCATTGTCCTACGCCGTAAACCTGTTGAGGGCTATGACATTAGTTTTCTTATAACGAACTTCCATACAGAGCAAATGTATAAACACAAACTAGTCGATTTTGTAATACACTTTATGGAAGAAATAGACAAGGAGGTTTCAGAAATGAAATTGGCAGTGAATGCGAGAGCTAGAATTGTTGCAGAAGAATTTCTTAAGAGGTTTTAGTTGTATCATTACACGTTGATAAATCAATCATTATGAAGTTTTATGTTAGGCCACGACTATGACTAACATCGCCCTTGCACACCTCGACATATATGTAGGTTATTCTAATTTAAAAAAGTAATTCACATCTATCATCATAGTAATTTATTTGATATAAAACACAACCATCAGAGTATGCAAGTTTTATCATGATTGTATGTCATTTTGTGGTTCGGGGTGAAATGCTTTGGGTGATAACCAAAAGTGGTAATTAATTTTAATATCATTAATGTAGTATTGAAGATTATACTACAGACATTATAGGTTTTTATTGTGATTTCTTTATAGGATTTACAAGAATCAGTGATTATTGTCAATATAATTTTTGTAAAAACTATTTCTAGGCATTAATCTTATTAGTGTAAAAATTGGTTTATTTAGGAAAATAGTGCAGAGATTTACAGGTGCAGAAAGTTGAACTACCATTAACTAATTTTGTCAGATTTGTACCTTATTATTTAGCATTAAACAGGAACACTGTTAATTTTGGCCTAATGCAAACATTTCAAGACCTAAGGAATGTATCAAGGCAAATTTGTATAGGTATTTCATTTTTGCATCTGTAAGCGAGTAAGTAATGTAATATTATGACTTCTTATATTTTACATACTTTAAATAAATTTTATATTGTATATAGCATAATTAAAAGTATGCTTTTATGTTTTTTTTTTTGTAAAAAGTTACATATAAAATAAAACTAAGTGTTTTTAAAAATATTGATTTATTGTAACAATATACATAAAAATTACAAAGTGGTTTAACAAAAATATCTACAAAACGTCTACAGGTAGAATAAAAATATAAATTAGTATGAAACACATAAAATGCGGAAGAGTGATTTCCATATTACACCAATTTACTCGAACTTATATTTACGAAATGAGGATACAAAAGTAATAAAAAAATACTGTTAATTTTGGAATGCAAAAATAAATGAAAATAAACTATATCACAACGTAAATTTCTTCAATTGGAATTCTGATAGTTTTACCGTCATTTTCAAACCGTTATATCTTGAAAAAAATATTGAAATAATATTACGGGAGTGTTGAATATGCCAAGGATCAGATAAAATGTATTCATTTGCTGGGTAGAGAGCCCTCAATGGATATTTATTCCCTATCAACTGACATCTGCAAGAGTTGGAGGCTGCTCGTGTAAGAGGAACTAGATTAATTTTATCGTCTGTTAAACTATATAGAAACTGGTCGTACTAGAACCTTATCCTTATATGCCCCTAAGTAATACATTAAATTTACAAACACATAATGAACTTTCAAAGTCCGAAAAGCAGATACGAAGCTTTGAAAATGGCGATAAAGTCAACTTCCCTTCTCAGCTGATAAGCAATCTATTTTAAAATTTATTGTGCCACATCCTAAAGGATTATTAAGTAGTGTATAAAGATGATAAATAATACCTTCAGATTAGAAATGTCATTTGAAGAGAAAATAAGCATTATAAAAGTTTTACTTGATAAGAGATATATTTTGTCAAGTGTAGAATATTGGAAAAATTTTATTGGAATCAAGATGCTTTTCTGTCTAGTTAAGGTAATCGAACACTGACACGCACCGCAAGTGTCGTAGCGACCGCAGATTTTTCTCGAGGTGTGGGTACCCAATCACTTTTTAGCTGTTACGTGTGATATATTAGGCCATTGAAGCCTGAGGTAGACAGACTTCTATTAGCAGAAGGAGAAAGCGAAAAGTGTTATTTCCAGATTTAGTGGAGGATAAAGTAAATCTTGGGCTTACTAAACGGAATTCGGATTCGCGTCATCAGCACGCATTGTGCGAGCCACATTCACGTTCTTTTTTTTAAATGTGTGCGCCTCTGTCCAATACCCACTTTGTAGATGTTGTTGCTCTATCCAATGAGCACAGAGCCATGTAAATTATTGCTAAGAAGGTTTTTTCTTTATAGTTTCCTGTGATGAGGGCAGCGCGTGTCGGTGGGCGCTTACCCTTATACTTGCTCTATGTATAAAAGTGATTGTTTAGTAAATTAATAGAGGAAAAGCGAGCAAGTTCGGCATTGAAGGTCCTTTATTTCCTTATTACGCTGAATTATGTCGCGGAGCTCTTAATATCTGGAACACTGGACACAGTGCAATAAGAGTTAGCTCATGAAGATTCGCTGAACTTGCCCGCAACTGTCAGACAAATGTCTAAAATGTTTTGGACATTTCGTATAGGGAAATATTACGACGGCCGGCGTCCTGGGGTCACACAAGAGAAAATATTTTAAAACAGCTCTGAGATAAAAAGTTAGAATTCTGAGATAAAAAGTCAGAATTCTGAGATAAAAAGTCACAATTCCGAGATAAAAGTCACAATTCTGAGATAAAAGTCAGAATTCTGAGATAAAAAGTAAGAATTCGAAGATAAAAAGTCAGAATTCTGAGATAAAACGTCAAAATTCTGACATACAAAGTCAGAATTCTGAGATAAAAAGTCAGAATTCTGAGATAAAAAGATAAATAGTAATGCAAGTGCATTATATTTACCCATAACTAAAGGTTGCTCCAATCCCAACAATACTTTAAGCCTTGTTTAAGCGCTACAATACGACTACGATTGCTAACTAACGCTAGCATTCTGGATCGATATTACGATATTTCTTACGTAATCTCTAAAACTCAGAATTATGACTTTTTATCGCAGAATTCTGACTTTTTATCTCAGAGTTCTGACTTTTATCTCAAAATTCTGACTTTTTATCCCAGACTTCTGACTTGTTATCTCAGAATTCTGACTTTTTATCTCAGAATTCTAACTTTCTATTTCAGAATTCTGACTTTTTATCTAGAATTTTGACTTTTTAACTCAGAATTTTGCCTTTTCATCTCAAAATTCTGACTTTTTATGTCAGAATTCTGACTTTTTACCTCAGAATTCTGACTTTTTATTTCGGAATTCTGACTTTTTATCTCAGAACTCTGACTTTTTCTCTCAGAATTATTACGCTTTATTTCAGAATTCTGACTTTTGATCTCAGAATTCTGACTTTATCTCAGAATTCTTACATTTATCTTAGAGCTGTTTAAAATATTTTCTCTCGTGTGACCCCCGGACGCCGTTGTAGAAATATATTGACAAAGGAGCAGTCCATATTTCCAGAAAATATGGACGCTATACTCCACTTTTTGTGAATTATTTCACAGTGTGAAACCTGCCTGCTGTTCCCTTAATGTCAATAAAATATAAACAAATATTTATGCGGCAGTATTTGACTCAATAAACAACGTTCTTTTATGCTCACACACAATCTATGATTACTAAAAAATGCCTTGATGCATTTTAATATACCTTATAAAGGGTTCAGGCTTTATCCATTGGTTCTACTAGTGACAATATAATGAATAACTCACTTACACTGTGAATATCAAATCTACATTGGATTAGAGATAAAATATTCTAACAACATGTTAAAAGTGTAAAGTTTTCAATCAATCACGCATCACTAGTGAAAATTTAATATTTTGAAATTACGGGGCAGGATATACAGCGTAAATAATTTTACACTACACTTGACTACTAATTCGTAGTGGTTAATCACAATATATTTCAGAATGTTGTTTTTAAAGGATGTCAATTAATTCGATGGAGCAAGTGCACGGCTAACAGTGGTAAGCTGATTGGCATTATAAATTATCCTAAACTGCTGCTTTATCAATGCCGTTGTATACAAATCCGACAGGCGCAGCTCGGTTCAGGTTAGTTTTAACCATCGCTTGACTTGAGTTCTTAATTAATGCTCTAATAATATATTACTTATTAAACTAAGTCCTATATAATAAATAGATTGTTAAAATTAGAATTTGCCCACAATCATTTCTTTCACAGGTACTCATTAAATGCAACGTGGAGAATTAGATTTTGCCCTTATTACTTATTGAATGAAATCCTAAGATACTTTGGAATTATGAGTAGTAGTGAATAGAGAGGACGAATATACATAAATACAGTCATTGCATTTCTTTTAAGCTTTTACCAACAAGTTCCACAGCTTCTACACCACCCCCCATCTAGATCCGTTTAGAACAATTATACCATATTTTTCAAGTTTATTTTCAGGCGATAATTAGGATCGACACACGTTAGGTCTAATGAGGTTCAAATGGCAGGGAAAGGTTGACTATCCTCTGAAGTTCTTTCGTCGACCGTATGCTAGAGAATTCCCAATTGGCCAAGCTGTAATAAATATATAAAAAAAATTAATTGAACATAGTGCGGACCTCTTTTACCTCCTCCTTATAGGGTTGTGGTCATAGATGTTACGACTTATCTAAAGTAAATGACGAAACAAACTAATATTCTCGTACACCTCAAAAAAATACACAAAATACACTAGGGTTGAGATGATGCAGTCAGACACAGTATATACAAAAATAAAAATTAATTTACCAAAGTCTGTTTCTGTTGCTCCTTCTGTAAAACAGCTTCAGTCTGACTGGGATCGAATTTACAAACAGCAGCTATCACCCTCGCTAGCACCATACTCTCCTTGCCCAACATATAATTGTACAGCACGTTCTTCAAATACTCGATTTCCGTCGAACTGGACAATTCGGCGCAATGGTTTAGAGTTACCAACGTTTCGTCTAAAGTTCTGTTAAGTTTTTCGTTCTTGTTCTTTATTTTCTGCAACTCGTTCTCGTAGAATTCTATCGAGCTTTTATTGGTTATGTCTAGGGATTTGTATTGGGCTACTTTGTCCCTTAAATTTTCGATTTCCCTTTGCAACATCTCACCGTCGGAATTATGCGGTGTTAAGGAGGCTGACAAGAGAGATGTTTCTTGTTTAACTATGGCCAAATTATCTGAAAAAAGAAATAATAAAACGTATTAATCTTGGTCCCTTTGCGTATTGATATTTAAAGAGCCCTATATAATGTTATTGATCTGAACTACACTGATGAAATTGGAAATATGATTTTACTTACCCAACTTACTATTACTGCTATTGCTACTGCTACTACTACTACTTGCATTAATTGGTGCGATCTTAAGCTCTTGGACTTCATCCTGCAAAAGTTGCTTTTCATGCAACACTTCGTTATAGTGCCTTTCTAATTCGGCCATTTGAGATTCAAGATCATTCTTCACCTAAAGAATTACACAATCAGTTATTTCTACATGATGAGGTAAAAAATAATTATTTTAAAAAAATTAGAATAAGCCCACCTTACTAAAACTGGTGCATTGCTCCTCAAGCTTTGCATACTCTCCTTTCAAACTCCTATTCTCAACATGCAGTTTGTCACATTTCTCTTTAATGTCTAAGAAATCTTGTTGAATTTGTGCTAGGTCTAAATTATTTGAGGTAGAAGTAGTTGCTTTTGATTGATTTTCTAGTTGCTCGTGGCTCTGCTGAAGCTTTTCCGTTATATCGCTCACTGTTAACTGAAAATAAACACTTAATTAGAAATGGTGAGTCAAATATATGGCAAATTTAATCTTCAGATGTGAACGAAATGTTAGTAATGAAAATTTAAAAATAAAATGCAATCTGACATCTAATCTGGGCAATTTCTTACGGTTTGGAGTAAATGACTTCACAAATTAAAAAGCTACGAATTTCCATATTTTTCCGCTGATCCCATCCTTATTAGGGTTCGTCAGTATGTACAACTAAGAGCCAGCTCAAGGATTTCAAACGGTTTGTGACAGTTATAATGATTAAATGACAATAATTTACTGCAGCAGGCTGTTGACCAAATAGAAAAGTTACAAAAGGAGAAGCATCTTCAAAAAATCAAATTACAGAAAGATACAGAAGCTGACAAAGCAAGCACTATTCAGAAATTACAAGTGGAGGTGGCTTCTCTGCAAAAAGAGATCAGTTATATAGGGAGTATGCATAAAAGAGAGAGAAGAAAGACGCAGGACTTCGAGGAGGAGGTATATGAAAGTGAAAGGAAACTAGTTGGTGAAGTAAACAGGAAAAGAGAAGAAATGGTAGAACTGAAAAAGGAAATTAATACTTTAATGGATCAAAAAAAATTCTTTGGATGAAGTACTTTCAACCCATATTCAAAATGTAAATAAACTGGAAACTGATTTAAAAGATTTAAATAGGATTAATAGAGATATGGTTAAAGCACTAAGACTGATGGAAGATAAAAATCGTTTTAGTTCTGCTGAATTAGAAAAACTGAAGAATGAAACAGTGGTTCTTAAACAACAAAAAAATAACATATTGAGGGAAACAACCGGCAATGTTGCAACAGCATCAACATCAGAAAGGGTAAATTTTGTAGTGGAAATATCAGGCAGTGAACCTGAACAATTGAGTCAGGAAGCGGTTGCCAACATCTCTCACCCACATAAGGAGAAGAAGTCTGATACCACTATAAATCATCATCACTATAATGTGCTTCTTTTAACAGATGATTTTGGAAAAAGACTCTATAATCCCTTGCATAATGCTATAAAAGAAAGATATAAGTTGCAGGTAATTTGTAAACCGAATGCAAAATTTAGGGACGTAGTCTCAGGTATAGAGTTTCATACCAGGGAGTTTAGAAATTTAGATTATGTAATAGTCCTTGCTGGTGTAAATAATCATGATGTTCGTTTAGGTGACATAACTCTGTTACCCAATAAGTGCTTTCATACCAACCTTGTTATATGTACTATACCTGATCGTACAAATTTGATGTTTAAACTAGCTTAAGCTCTTGGACTTCATCCTGCAAAAGTTGCTTTTCATGCAACACTTCGTTATAGTGCCTTTTCTAATATTGGATATGTAAAGGAAGATTTTTTTTACAAACCATATTAATTCAATAATAACAAATAATCAATTAGGGATTGGGGATTTTGTAAGGGAGAGTATATATTTGAATAGGCAAGACCTTGTCAGGCTATCTCAACATCTGTCTGACTGTCTACGCAACTTTGAAAACAAAATTTGTGTTACTAATTTAAGGCGAATCGGCGTTACCTCTTCAATGCCTGAAATACCTAATGTTCTCCCCACTATTTCTGGCAACGCAACTGATCCTATCAATCAAGTTGCGCCCGATTGTTTCAATGAGTGTCAGATCACTGAAGATAGCACTGTCGTAAATTTAATTGATAATGATAACTCAACGATAATGAATAATTTGCATGATATTCAGGAGAATTCAGGTACACTTTATAATTTTGATTCAGAGTTATCACAGGACAATGAGCATGAGCAACATTTTTTGGATTAAATAAGGATAGGCTAAGTCTATGTTTGTTGAATGTGCAGTCAGTGCGTAATAAGACTGATGAGTTATTTATGTTTTTAAATTCCTATGGGCAGCCATATATAGTCCTATTAACAGAGCACTGGTTAAAGCCAGACGAGCCGTTATGTATAGAAAACTATACGGTGATATCTAGCTTTTGTAGAAGAGATTTTCTGCACGGGGGTACAGCTATTTTAATGAAGAAATTTTTTTTAATACATAATTATTTTATTAAAATCGACAAGTTTGAGTATTTGCTTACTGAAAAAGAATTTGAATTTTCATTATGTTTTTGTAGTAAAATGAAACTATATATTTTATGTGCGTATCGATCACCCCTGGGCAGTGAGCGTTTGTTTTTGGAAAGGCTGGAGATAATATTGACTGATATATCTGCTAGATTCAATCTTATCTTGTGTGGTGACTTTAATATTAATTTCGAAAACGACATAGACCCATACCCTCTTGAACTTAAGGGCTTATTACTGTCATTTGATCTAAAAATGATCGTTAACTCTCCAACTAGAGTAACTAAAAACACTGCTTCTATTCTGGATTATGTTTGCTCCAGTATGGATGAGGTATCTTGCAGTGTTGTTAATGCTGGACTTTCTGATCACGAAGCGGTCTTGTGTGGTGTGTCTATTGATGACTCGTAAAATTAAGCCTGTGAAAAGGCTTAAGAGACTGTACAAAAAATTATGATAAGTTCTTGAAAGCATGTCAGGATGCTGACTGGTCTAACGTTATGACTACAGGTGCACCTTTGAATGAGTTTTACTCTATCCTGGCGAAAATATTTAATAACTCATTTCCTTTAACTAGAGTAAAGAGCAGACACAAAAAAACCATGGTTTTCAAAAGGTTTAAGAGTATCCTCGAGAAATCTTCGATCTCTACATTATATTAGAAAGTTCTTTAATAATTATCGTAAGACTTTTAGGAAAACTGTAAAATCCGCTAAGCAGCTACACTTTAAAAGTAGAATTGCGAACTCTAGAAACTTGGAGAATCGTAAATGATCTAAGAGGTAAAAATAATACCAACCCGGTAGAATCTAACTTGAATTGTAAACAACTGAATAGTTTTTATTGTTCTTTGGCTGATAATCTAAAAGAGAAAATATCATCAAATTACGATTTTTTGTTAATTTTTGAATAATATTAATGTATCATAGTCTTTTTTTCTTAGTCCTACAAATGTGAGGGAAATTAAAGATATTTTTAAAGAAATAAACAGTAGGAATTCTTCAGGTTGGGATGACCTTTCATTGAATATTTTTTTGCATCTTCCCGATAACGCCTTGAAAGTGCTTGCGGATACTATAAATGACTCTTTTATTACTGAAATATTCCCGCCTTGCTTAAAGTTGGCAACTGTGATACCACTGTATAAAGGGGGAGATTCCAACAATCCTTCAAATTTCAGGCCAATATCACTGTTGCCAACTTTATCGAAGATAATTGAAAAGCTAGTGAAAAAACGATTGCAGTCGTTTTTAAAAAGGTATAATTTATTGTGCAACGAACAATTTGGATTTCAGAGTTCTAAAAATACAAATTATGCTACTTTTGCATTTCACGACACGCTTTACTTGGGTTTTAACGGTAAGTAGATGGCTGCAGCGGTGTTCTGTGACTTGACAAAAGCATTTGATTGTGTCAATCACAGAATACTGCTGTCTAAGCTAGAAAGATACGGTATAAGGGGAGGGGCGCTGGAGTGGTTTCATTCATATTTGTCTGGACGATTCCAAACAGTAAGTTTTGCTGATAAGTCTTCAGATCAACAGGAGGTTCACTCGGGGGTGCCACAGGGTTCTGTTCTGGGACCTTTACTGTTTTTACTCTACATTAATGACTTGGCAGGGCTTAACATTGGGGGTAAATTTACTCTATTTGCAAACTGTACTGTGAGTGAACAAAAGTTCAGAGCAGCTTGAGATCGAGGTAAGTTGCAACTGTCATTCTTTTGACACTTGGTCAGCAAGGAAGTGTCATGTCACTTCTTCTTCTTCTTCAAGTTGGTCATTCTCGTTTTATGGAATTTGATAACCTGCATAACATGGCCAACTGCTATAAGTGCAAGCAAGACTGTGTTCTTAAGGAGGATAAGTCGCAACTATTTGGGTTTCCTTGCGACCTATGCCAAAACGTAATATGCGCTAGTTGTAGTAAGGTAAGTGCATCTGAAGTTCGCGTTCTGATCCTCAAGGCCAGATAACTGTTGCATTTTTGGTCTGCGGCTCTCAAGTTGCGAGAGGGAAGTCAGGAAGCATCGAGTCAAATTTGAGGAGTTGAATAAACAAATCAAATCTAATGAGGAGGAATGTAAGGTGCTCAAACAATCAAAACCGGATATTAGCGATATTGCCAACCTGGAAAATAAAGTCAAACATATCGAACAACATGCTACAAGACCCGCTGCATCATCGCAAGATAGCCAATTGGAAAGGCTTGAAGTTTCAATAAACAAAAATCTTACAGAAGCTCTAAATAGGCAAATCAGTGACCTTGCAGTCCAGCTAGGAAGTCTTATGGAAGATGTAAAGCAGAATAGCTTGGAACTGAAAAAATCACTCTTGGAAAAACTTAATCTGGCTGTAGAATTGAATTCCCAGAGTCATTTGAACATTGGCAATGCACTATTTCACAAAAACCTGAAATATCAGCACATAATGTTAATCATGCTTTATTGCAAGCCTCAACTCAACAGACCCTCAGCAAATATATCAATTTAGCTGACGACGAAGCTGGAAGGACTCCTCGAACCACCCTTACCTCAGGTGGAGTTGCAAACCAAGCTAACTCTATAGTTGGCCAGAAAAGATCTGAGAATAATCCTGGAAGTCTGGTGGCATCCAGTCCAATGACTTCAATATCAGTTTCAAAAGTCTCACTTGACATTGGTGAGTCTGATCTTCTGAAATATCTGAAAGCTAACTTTGGACAGGACATTAGATTTAACATTGAGAGTACAGATGTTAAGTCTGGGGAATATAAGGCTTTTAAGGTCAAGGCACCCAAAGAAATTGAGGCAAATCTGATACAGCCTCAAAACTGGCCAGAGGGAATAGTTGTAAAGAAATTTACATTTTTTCGTTCCCATAACCAAAGATCTACATCCAGTTACAAAAACAACGGCTATTCGGGAAAGCCCAGAAGAAAATATCATGAAGGGAGTGAGGATTGTTAATCTAAACGCTAGAAGCATTCGACTTAAGTCCGCTGACTTGGAACTCTTCTTACATTCAAATGCCTATTCTGAAATTGTCTGCATCACAGAAACTTGGTTGTCAACTGTGGAGATTACTTGTTTCAAACTTAATCATTATGAGGTCGCGTCATACTTCTGTAGGGACTCATGTAGTGGTGGTGTTGCAATATTTGTCAGATCTGACTTCAGTACCTATAAACATGTAGAGAATAAAGAATTTTCATTGTCTAACAATTTTGAATGTGCTGCTGCTCTTTTCCAGACTGTGAGTAGTGTACAAATTTTAGTTTGTTGTTTGTATCGTCCTCCTAGCTCTGATTTTAAAACTTTTAGTATATACTTTGAGAAACTGTTAAAGCTTTTATGTAAACATAATATTTTAATGTTTTTTTGTGATTTTAACTATAATTTTATTTCCAGATGTAGGGAAGCAGTATATATTGTGGACGCATTTAGCTCATATGGTCTTACACAAGCTTTTTCTGAACCTTCTAGGACTCGGGGCTCATCCTGTATTTTGATTGATAATGCATTTATTAACACTGCACTGCTTTCAACTGAAACCTTTCATTTGGCGTTTTCAGATCATTGTGCTCAGATTCTAAGTATTGACTTGGGAAACTCAATCACCCCTGATTTGGACAGATTTTCTGTGGTGAGTTCTAGATCTTTTTCTGATGAAAACATACATTTCTTTAACCACTTGCTGTCTAAAGAAAATTGGCTGTCAGACCTTGAGATGCTGGATTTAGAAAGTAAATTTTCTTACTTTTTTGACACTTTCTCCAGTTTGTTTAATGTGAGCTTTCCTTATATAAACAAACACAAGCCCAACCACAGAAAGTCTCATCAGTGGATAACACCATTAATAATTAATGAGGGCAAATAGTTGAGACTGCTTCATTCTCAACTAAAATCCACTCACAACCAGGAGTTACTATCATCTTATAGAACTAGATTAAAGGTGCATAGAGAAAATATCATAAATGCTAAAAAAGCCTATACTTCAAACAAGTTGCTTACTTCTAGCAATATAACTCGAGCCTCATGGAAAATCATTAACTCCACTACCAACTTCTCAAGTCACAAAACAAGGTGTGTTCCTAATGTGGTTAATGATAATGGAAAGACGGTTACAGACAGTCTTAATATTGCTAATACCTTTAATACTTGTTTTGTGGACTCAGTGCGAAAGGTCACGGATAATTTTCAGACATCCATAAGTATGAATATGCCTTCCAGCGGTGTATCTCAATCTCTTTTTTATCCCCTCTTACTGACGGTGAAACCCTTGAAATTATAAAATCTTCTTCAAAGAAAAAGTCATCCGGTGTAGATGAGATACCTTGTTACTTACTGCACTGCTGTCATGTGCTGATCATATTATTTCTCCACTCACCTATCTTCTGAATTTATCATTTCAGTTTGGATATTTTCCTAAAGAGCTGAAAGCAGCTGTTGTCGTACCTCTTCATAAAAAGGGAGAGGCAGCAGCAGTGAGTAACTATAGGCCTATTGCTCTCCTGTCTATCTTCTCAAAGATCTTCGAAAAATCCTTTAAAAAAAGACTTGTTGCGTTTTTGGATTCTTTCGGTATCCTGTCCTGTCATCAGTTTGGATTCAGAGCTGGACTCTCTACATCTGATGCTATAATATCCCTTTATACAACTATTTTAAATAATTTTGAATCAAAGCTGAAATCTGTTTTTACCTTGAAATTGATTGCCTTTGGCTCCACAAATGATTACGATTATTTTGAATTGGTATAGAGCCTCTTCGGCTCTGGCTCCAGGATGTAAACTGCACAAGTGCTAGTTTAGTGACCCTAATGAATTACCTACGTCTGCTGGTGTCCTTTTTGATTTTACAAGGGCGTTTGATACCGGTAATCATGCTTTACTACTAAATAACGTCTTCCATTATGCCATAAGAGGTCCAGCTTACAAGTGGCTTGAATCATATTTGGATTTGGAAGTCATATTGCAGGCTGTTAAACTGGAAGTTAGTGGTCAGGTGGCGGTCTCTGATTGGGCGGCTGTGGTCACTGGGGTTACACAGGGAAGTGTTCTTGGGCCCCTTTTGTTTTTACTTTTTATTAATGACTTACCTTTCCTAATTAATGACAGCTATATAACACTTTTTGCAGATGATAAATCAGCAGTCGTCTCGGGTACTGACTATCAGACTCTCCACTTCAAAGCAACCAAGTGTATAGCTGATATTGCGGGCTGGTGCCAGCAAAATGGTCTTTGTCTGAATAGTTTGAAAACCAACTTCCTTATTTTCACACCAGTTCGAGCTGTTCAGGACAGGTGCTTACTCCTCAGGGAGGGGTCCTCAAGCAGCCTCATCCAACGGGACTCTGCCAAGTTTTTGGGGATTGTGCTTGATCGACATTTGTCATGGGATCCTCAGGTGGAATCTGTGTGCAATAGGTTGTCACGCAGCAATTATGCTATCTTGCAGCTTCGGGACTATGTGGATATGTATACACTTAAAAGCTCTTATTATGCCTCAGTGCATTCTACTCTCTCTTATGTCTTGTTAGCTTGGGGTAATTCTTGCAGCATTGAGAGAGTGCTAATAAGTCAAAAGCGCATCATACGTACCATGTTTAGACTTTCCTTCAGAGAAACATGCCGTGCAACTTTTAAAAAGGAGAAAATCCTAATTATAATAAACATGTATGCAGTGTGCATGTCAAATATATAAAAATCTTTCGAATCACATGAGATCAGGAGATTTAAATTTTTATAAAACCCGAAATGCAGATAAATTATACATCTCCTTTACACGATTGTCACAGGTACAGGATGGTCCAGAAATTACTTCTCTTAAAATTTGTAATCATCTACCACGTAGAATCAGGAGTGCTACGACTTTGTCAATTTTTAAGACCTTAAAGACCATGTTAGCTGACTGCCCATTTTACTCGTTGACAGAGTTTTTTAACTGTAACTTTGACTAGATTTAGTTTCTTTTTATATTTTAGTAATTTTACACTATTTGTATTTTGTATTTTTTAATTGACAATTCCTGTACATTGTTTTATGATGTCGATGGAAATAAACCATTTGAATTTGAATTTGAAAAAGTGATCTGGCTAAAATAAAAACGTGGGCCGATGCAAATTTTTTAGCCCTAAATGTATCGAAAACTAATATTAAGACTTTTAAATGTTTTTTTTAACGAAGTTACTTTAGGAGATCAGGTAGTAAACAGAGAAAATGTAAATACGTTCTTAGGTGTATATATAGATCATAAATTAAAGTTTGAACACCATATTACTTACCTCAGTAAAAAACTAGCTTCTAACTGTTACGCAATGAGAGTAATATCTAACAACCTAGATTATATAACATCTAGAAGCGCATATTTTTCTCTTATAGAATCATATTTGAGATATGGTATATTTTTTTGGAGGTGCTGTGCCCAATACCTTTTTAATATCATTTTTATTTTACAAAAAAGAGCATTAAGATATATGTGTAAGGCTAAAATTAGAGATTCATGCCGACCGCTTTTTATGTCTCATAAAGTTTTGACACTGCCTTGTTTATTCTTACTATTATTTTAATATTCTAATATTTAAAAGACTTAGGAGTGAGATTAGTTCAACTTCTGTTCGCATTACTCGTCAGATATATAGGATTGGGCTTCCAATACCACCACATTCTAGTCAGATAAAGTTCGATAATTTATAATAGTAGAAAAATATTTAATCAACTTCCACTTAGAATTAAGAGGGCTCAGAACAGTGAGAGATTCAGGAGGGATGTCAAGGCCCTTTTGGTTTCTAAAGCTTATTATAATATTGACAAATTTTTTGATGATAATTTCAATTAAACCTGTTTATTTTGGGAGTTTGGGTCCAGTTTGTTCTTGTTTCCCCTTGTTTTTATTTAAATTTTTATTGCTCTGATTTTAAGTTGCAATTTTATTTGTTTTTAACTTGTTTTGTCACTCATTGATATTGTATTGTGTTTTTTGTAAATATGTGCAATGTTTGGTAGGCTTGGGATTATATTTTTCACTAGTTTTTGAGCCTTATATTTGTATATTTCCTTTTATTCAACAAGCTTTGTAAATGAGAATTTGTTTCTTTATACAATAAAGCTATTTTTGACTTTGACTTTGAATACATACAGCAAGGTAGTTCATGGGACCTTTACTGAGAATTTAGAAATGACCAAAACATCTTTGGTTTCTCAGAAATATTATGAGCAGCTCTCTCCAGAAAAATCATATAATCCCTCGGTACTAAGATCTTAAATTTTGATATAATAGAGAATTACTCATAGTGAAAATGAGATCCAATCCAATAATCTATGATGAAAGTTTTGCTTATGAAAATTGTATAATTTGACGAGTGTTTCTTTAGGGAAAGCCTCAATAATAAGTAACACTTTGTTATTTAGACATCGCAAAGCAGCCTCCATCATCCTAAACAATTTCAGATCGAAGAGAAGCCCCGGCTATAAGCAACATAGTTGATGCACAGAGAGAATAGAACAGTAGAGAACAATATTGCAATGATGCAGATCACTCTGTGTTGCATAAGTAAGTATAACTGAAAACACTGCATAAGTCTTATCAAAACATTATTAAACAAATGAAGCCTTGCTTTGAACTGTGGAAACACATAATATAATTTACTTTACCTGTAAGTTATCTCTTTCTCGTTCTAGCTCTGCATGACTGCTTTCAAACCTTCCCTTTTCATTCTCCAAAAATTCACATTTCGCTTTGTAGCCTTCCATTTCCATCACTAACCTGTCGTGGTCCTCATTTATGTTTCTATTATCGGAAGCTAATTGGTTAATTCTAACTTTTAGCTCGGATATTTCTTGGTTTAATTTATCACATTCTTTTTGTAAGGCCTGAAATGAGAAAGCAGTTTCTACAGATTGGATATACATTTTGGGACTTTAATTTCTGATATTCTTTGAGTACCTAATTTCAAGTTGCTAATCAAATAAAAAGAGTGTCCAACAAGTGTATATAAGAATCAATATTAACCCCTCGTGTCCTTCTTAACATACAATTCCAACTTCAAAGTTAAACAAGCAAAGTATTCAATCATGCAAACTCATACATACCTCGTTCTGCTTCTTCATTTGCTCATTTCCCTTGGACACTAAGGAGCGTTGATTTTCACACTCTTGTGCAAGTTCTTCGATTCTCTCTCTCATTAACTTATTGTCTTGCAACAGGTTTTCTTTCTCTTGGGTCAAGACACTGAATTGCTGTTCTATAACACTCATCTCTTTTACTTTAAACTGAAACTCGTCGGTTTTCTTCTTCAACTCCTTACTAAGCCTAAAGTTACATAAAAAAAACTTGCATAAAAAATACAATTAGGCAAATCAAACATATGTTTTATACATGAAAACAACTTACATGACTTTTTCGTTCTGCATTTCATTCAACTTCCGCTTGGTCTCGTCTAAAAGCTGAACGTCAACTGACTGCTTACTCTTGGCATCGTTATAAAGTTTCTCGACAGTCTCTAAAGATTTTTTAATCTCACTAATTTCCTTATTATTTTTATCGAGTTCCTCCTGCATTTCCGTTAACTTTGTAATGGCCTGCTTCTTTTCAGTTTTTTCTTTGCTTAAAGTCTCTGTGATAGTCTTGTATTTTTCTTCAATGTGTTCCATCTCTTTGCGTAATTGCATATTTAGGTTGGTCAGCTCATCTAGTTTTTCTTGTCGTGTATCTATAGAATGTATACGAGCAATCAATACATATATCCACCTGAATATATTTATTTATTTATTTATTTATTTATTTGCACTTAACAGATTATTACACAATGCACTAATCCTATTACAAAGTACATATATCAATAAATAAAGCAATAAAACTAACCTAATTCTTCTTTCATATTCTCATTGACACTATGCAGTCTATTAATCTCATCATTAAGTAGATTTAATTGCCCACAAAATGATTCAGATTCTTCTTTCAATTTAAAGTTCAATTTTTCCTTCTCTTCTTTCAGAAGCATATTTTCTTCGTTTACCTTTTTGAGTTCGGTATAGGCGAGTTGAAAGTCCTTTCTTTCAAACTGAAATCAAAATATCAAATAGTAAATAAAAAAGATGAGTTAACACATCAATACAAACTATTTCATGCATATAACGATTCTTTAGGCTGTTCTAATCTAAAGGATTATAATGATAATATTATATAATGCACTAAAAATCACATAAAAGCATGTTATACCATAAATAAGAATGGAATTGGCATCCGGAAGGGTGTTTTTTAAGCAGCAATTTTTATTTTAAAAATAAATAATAATGCAGCAGTAACCGTCGAAACTCACTTGAAATGAGTCAATCAAGTTCTGTTTTTCTAGCCTGAAGGCATCCTCCATATTATCTTTATCTTCATTTAAAAGAATAACTTGTTGATTCAATTCGTCAACCTTCTTTTCTATACTAGAGCCTTTAGACATGGCCTCTTCGAATGCAGTCCTTTCAAGTTCGAACGAGTTCAAGAGATTTTGATTTTCATCCTCCAGGGCTTTGACTTTCATTTCCAGGAGCCCACATTCGGTTTTTTCTATTGCCAGAGAGTCTATTTGTTCTTCCTTCAGCCTAAGAGCCTGGGTCAGTTTGGCGATTTCCTGTTCAGCAGCTAAATAATCCTGCAACAAGAAAAATTAATTTTTCAAAAATTGGTCAACTAAAAGCATACTGGTTAGAAGGTGTGTAATCCCATTTAAGATTTATCAATGTCCCAGGTTGGGTTAATTAGCGCAGGGGGCTAAACTAAATGCTTACCTTTTGAAAGCTAACGATGATTTTTTCTTTTTGGTTTAAATATTCCTTTAATTTCGCAATCTTTTCAGTCAAATGATGATTACTACCTTCCAAATCTTTGATACGTTCGTTTTTCAGCTTTAATTCTTTATGCTCCACTAAAACTTTATTAAACAATTCCCGTTCCATTTCGAAGCTTTTAAGAAGTTCATCTTTTTCTTTTTCCAATTCGTGCAGTTTGAGTTTTAGGAGATTACATTCACATGAATCTAATTCGACTGCCTGAAACAAATAAAGACAATTAAAACTAATGTGAAGCTAATTATGAATTAAAAAATAAATAAATAAAACCTAAACTCATTTTCTTGTACAGCAAAGTCTATTACTGAAATTATTTGTTTATTTATTGTACAATTTATAAAATGTAAGGATGTATAGACAATAAAATATAGCTGAATGTTTGGCCGATAAGAGACCAAAATATGTAATAAATACCTGGTCTCTCTCTTCGAAAATTCGAACCTTTCCCATCAATTTTTCATTGACCTGCTTGAATACGAGATTCTCTTTAGCCAGCTCCACATTTTCCTTGGCGATGTCTTCTTTGTGGCTACCAAGGTCATCAGGCTTTTTATGGAACGACTGATTAAAAGCCTCTCGTTCCCATTCGAAAGATTTCACCATATTTTCTTTTTCGTTTTCGAGTTGCTGAACTTTGATTTGGAGGAGATTGCATTCGGTTTTGTCCATTTCGACGGCTTCCTCGCGTTCTTCCATGATTCGTAACGATTCCTTGACTTTAACTAGTTCTTGTTCCACATGCAATTTAGCCTGGAAAGTGATATGGAAAATTTAATATTTAGGGTTTAGGTTAAACATTGAAGCATTTTATATACCGCCTCAAAATCTGCTTTAAAATCGGTAGTAAAAAAATCTAATAAAACAATCATACCTTATTAACTTCCACAATAGTATTTTCCTTTCCCTGCAAATATCCCTTCAACCGCGTAACTTTTTCCTCCAATTTACGATTTCGATCTTCCAATTCTGCGATTGCAATTTCCTTAATCTTCATCTGATTGTGTTCTTCCAACATTTTGTTGAAGAGCTTACGTTCCACCTCAAAACTATCTAGGAGAGCTTTCTTCTCTTCTTCCAAAGCTTGGACCTTCATTTCTAATAAATTATTTTCTATTGTTTCGAGTTCAACACCTTCTTCTTTTTCTTCCAATAATCTGAAAATTGCCTCAGATAACAGTTTAATTTGAAATATTTCTAAAAACTATGTTTGCATATTACAAGAGAGCGCTGGCTTGCAGGGACTTTTTCTAACGATATATCCTGTATCACTGTGATATCGAAGCATCATTGCTCTTGTTAGTGATTTAACTCAATATCTTTCTTTTGGCTGGGACCGATGCAACGATTCATCAGCCAACATAATACACGTACAACAGATACACTTATCTTATAATATGTTTTATACTTACTCACCTGTACTTTTGGTATAATTCCGTGTCCGAAGTTTCAAGATTCAAATTGTCTTTCGATAGCTGCACATTGCGTTTCTCTTTACCCTCACTCACTTTTCCTACCTGACGCAGTTCTTCTTGTAGAGTTTGTATATTAGCCTGTAAACAAAGAGGATGATTAATTGACTATAATAAATTATTTGACAGAAATTTACACGAAATCCTAAATAATTCGTAACATAATTTTCAAAGTAGAACAATCCTTACCTGTAAGCGTTCTATTTTCTTTTCATAAGCCCTATTATTATCATTTCCAGTCTCTGATATTTGTCTTTCCAAATTATTTACGTTGGTTCTCAACTGACTACTTTCCTCGATCAGATCCAAATGGTTTGTTTCTAGGTCTCTATATTGGCATTCTTTTTGTGCCAGTTTTTCCTTAATATCTAGCACCTCTTTCGTCATTTCTTTTATAATACTGCCTTTTTCTACTAGTTCCAAATGCATATCCGTAGCTGTTTGGTTGTTTGAAGATATTTCTTTAAGTTTTTGCTCAAATTCTTGTTTTAATATCGCTTCTTTGTCTTCATAAGTTTGCCTCAGTCTGTCTGATATTTGTTTTTCCAAAGTGAACAAGCCTTTTTTGGCGCTTTCTCTAAAATCTTGTATCTGACTTTCGTAGTCCTGTTTTTCTTTATTTATTGTATCTACAAGGCTCTGCTTCTCCTGAGTTATTCTAAAATAAAAATCAGTTATCGTTTCTAATAGGTAGAGTAACAAGAACATTTAATTACCTTTTTAAATGGTCTTGGCAGGTACTTAAACCAGTTTTCAGGCCACTAATAACATTTTGTAATTGATTATTTTCATCTAATAAATCTTGCACTTTGTCTTTTGCTACTTTTTCTTCGCCTATTTGTTTACCTAATTCTAAATTCTTTTCACCAAGTTCTCTTATATCTATCTTGTATTTCTCAACTTTTAGCAATTCGTTTTCTAAACTGTTACATTTTTGGGTGAGATTTTCCAATTTTTCTATCAATTTGTTATTTTGAGTTTGTAAATTCTCTATTTTGATAGACCTATTTTCCTTCTCTTGGGCACTGACACTCGTCTTTAAAGATTCTAGGTCCTTTTTTAATCGGCTAATCTCTAAATCCTTGCTTAGTAATTCGTTGTGGAGTTCCATTTTGTTTTCCGCAAGTTTTATGTTGTTTTCTTTTTCCCTAAAAATTATGATTATGAACATGGCACTCAGCTGTCACTTTTCAAAACCTACAAGATATCTTGGTGGTAATCCTTGAAAGGCATAGAAAAGCTAACTTAAAACTTAACATCATAAACTAACAACAACTGGCAGCACAATCAAATATTGACCGACCCATTCAATACTCCGATACTATTTGAAGCTTGTAAGTTGTCAAATGACTCCACAAGCTTCACATAGACAACTGAAATACTTTGGCGATATAATGCACAGGTTGGTACAAAATGAAATGTAATGCGCTAAGGAACATGCTAGAATGTTTTTGAAATCACCATTAGCATTTCTTTTTGAGAAGGCCCAGACAGCGTACTTACCTTTCAGAAAAACTGGAGATATCTTTCTCCAAAGCTGCTATTTTGGTCTTATATTCTTGCTCCTTGCTTAGAAAAACAATGGCACTCGCTTTATATTCTTGAATTTTATTATTTAAAGCTTCTATTTCGCCCCGGGCATCGTTTAAGTATTTGGTTAACTGATCCAGCTTATCAGAATCAATATTATTGGACATCTCTTTCTTGCCCAAATCGATCAGGCCATCTGTGTTGTTCGGTCCTTGTTGCAACAGATCAATTTTCGTCTGCAGAGATTGTATTTTCATTTGCTTTTCTTCTAATTCGTCGCGCAACGCGCTTTCCAAATGGGCTTTGGCTTTTTGTTCCAAAGTGCACTGTTCTTTTAATTCTGCGCTTCTGCGAATAGCGCTGTCTTGGGTCTCCACTAATACTGACTAAAATTAGATATATTATTTTTAGTTTGGATATTAATAAGTAGGTTACTGTTAATTATGGAAATATATATTGGATGTTATAAACCTAATAGATCTCAGGTGTTGAAGATTATACTGCTCTGAATTCTGGCACATTTCCCAGAGTGTAAACGTGATTGTTTCGCAACTTTAGTCAGTGAATTTTAATGCATTTTCAATATAGTTATAAACTATAATAATTTTAGGTGTACAATATATGAAGACATGAAGAATATAAGCCCGAAGGGTTGCCTACTGACCTTCATTTTGGCATTTTCCCTTTCTAACTCCTTGTAATGTCGGGCTAAATCTGTATATCGTCCCCGATACTTGTGGTATCGCATCTGCGACTTCTGAAACGCTGAATACACCTCCTCTTTGGAGACGTGTCCCAATTGCGATGACGATTGTGATACATTGTCTTCTAGTTCGCTTGCGGAAACATCCAAGTCAGACTACATAATATTATAATAAAATAATGACACCTCAAACTCTTATGCTTTGTATAATAAAATAAAACAAAATTTATTTCGTACAATGTTTTTTCTTTGGTACAAGTAGGTATGGTCCTTTTTCGAGTAGACCTGATGACCTAAGGATCACTTTACTGACAAGATCCCTTGTGTTTTTTTACTTTACTAGTGTGCAAATAAAGTAGAAATGTTTTAAACATGCTTAAGAACAATACTTAACAAAATGATACTCTTGCCCAAAGAGTGGGATCTTTTTTCAGATTGTTGCGACCTAATTTTGAAATCTGGTAACGAATCAGACCTAGATAATTAGAAGACCATTAGAACATGGACCACAATTCCTTAACTATATGAAAATATTGTTAACTGAACGAGTTTACAATTTTAACCACATGGAATTACCATCAAAAAGCCGGTGGTTTTATCGAGTGGCTTTTTTGATTTGCCAACTTTTGCCTATAGTATAACCTTCATTATCTAGTACACTGCTTACCTACATTACATATTTTAAGAACACAGTTTTAAATAGTTTTTCGGCAAAAATCACAAGATCCTCACAAAATCGTGAGGTAAACTGAACTATCTGTATGTCCGCACTTCGAGTTAATCAATATAGTCTCTTTAATATTTTATGACATCATTAATTATTCATCACACCGCGCGTAAAAGTTTCATGTGTCAGTTCCACTAAAGGCTTTTAAATGAAAATAATATGAATCTCATATTGAGTGGGTCTTTCTCTCAGAAAAAAAAAATCAACCTGTTTCTTTGCAGTTGTGCTTGAAAAAGATTTTTCCTTACATGTTGAGATAAAGCAACAAAATTCATCTCAGACGTGGGGAGAATTTACTGACTGGCAGTTTAGTCCAGTGTGATACTCTTTATGCAAAGAAACTGCCCTACATACAAAAAGAGCTATACTAATATAGAGAACCAATAATAAAAATTAAACATATTTTACCAACCATCTGCAGTTCATACTAAGAGAATTTCCCATATTTAAAAATAGAGTAGCCAAATTTAACGATTTCGAAGTTCCAGATTATATCAATAAAAATCTATCATAAAAGCGGCTGCCAATATAATTTGTGTTCAGAACAAAATAACTCGAGATAGTTTAATACAGTTAGTTACCTGCAGATGATATGAATTGCCGGCTTCATATCTAGGAAGAAATGACACATCACTGGCTATAGATGAATTGGACATCCGTCTGCTTCTGCTCTCAGCGGAGGGAGAAACAAGCGTGACACTAGAGAATCCTTGATCTGTGCCCGTAATTGAAGTGTTTCCATCTGAAGTTGATATTCAAAAAAAATATGCTTTTCAGGGTCTCATACATAAGAATTAATACAAATTAGGAACAGTGATGTATTAGTAATAGTAGTAGTAGAATATTTGGCTGCATGGTTTAGTGCTAACTTGGTATCCTAAATTAATATCTATGGATACTTTGTATGCCTCGGTATGCATTTAGGGTATGTTTTAAGGGAAACCATGCAGAATCAAAATAATAAGAAAACGTAAATAAAAGCACCAATAGTAACAGAAAATTTATTTTATTTATTGCTCATATTTTCCAACAGTTTGACATATTTCTTATGAGTACAATAACAGATAAACGGTTATGTGACTACTTTCATTATTCAAAATATGTCCCTTAATTTAGTTGAGTTTATAAACCAAGCAGAGTTACTAACTAGGCATTTTTGGCTTGGAGTCTCTGGGTCCGTCGATGTCTCTCTGGGTTCAAGGTGATGTAAAAATGATAATTTTTGTCCTGAATTGCGAGATGTAATGTATCCACTTTACCAACATTTTCATTATGAACATCAAAGCGATCTATGGTCCTATTCAATGGGAACTGTTGCCAGTGAGTGCTATTCTCAAATACGATAAAAGACAATAAAATATTTATTGTATTTTATCATAATTGTTATTTAAATTCCTGCGTCTGTCTGTCCAGCCTTTCATATTTTAATAATCACATGTCTGTCTGCCCATTTGCCCTTCAAACTCTTCCATCTTTTTGTTCAAGTGAAAATTTTGTCCCCCATCTCCTACTGCACCTTTCTGTTTTTTCTCGATATCAGGGTCTGCGGTTCAGCTCAGTTGGTAACCCTGAATCCAAGGGTTACATTCTTGTTTTGTGAATTTAAACATAAAGTGGAATGTAATCTATATGGCTAAACTGTGACAAAGCACTGATAGGTTTTAAACTGCAACAGTGTCAGATTGGAATGCTTCTTTACAAACTGTAAATAAGTGGTTAATTTTTTTGGGTTCTAATAAATATTCAATAAATACATAAAAACGTCGTTTATACCAAATCAATAGGATAATGTTTTGGTATGGATTTCGGGTACTTTCATAGTAAACTAGGCTGTCTATCTGCACCATTTTATTAGAAGCTTGTAGAAAGATAAATACCTTAAAATATCACTATTCCATTAATCAAAATAATTAAAGCATAGGTCTACAATAGGAGATAAAATAATATAAACAATGACCATTCAAGTATCTAGCAAAAGCTGCGAATGGTTCTTAAACACGGACGTAAAATTCTTAAATTATCAGGTTTAATTACTCATTTCTCTAATTAGCTGATAATTGAGTTTATTATAAAACAAATACGACTTTTACCGTCTTCTCCTATAGAAAACATATTCTCCTCAGGAGCACTGGTCCCTTGTAATTTATCACTAACACTTTGAGTCAACTGTTGAAACCTCTGAGGGCTGATTTTTACTTCCTCAGTGATTTTCTCTTTTAGTTTTTTGAACATTTTTAATCCGGGGCTAAGCCGTTTTACTTATTTCTTATTAATAAACATTACACTCCCTTCGCCAATTCACCGTTAACCTAAAAATGACGTGTCAGATGTCATCGATAATTATGACGTAATTGTTTGTAAATAAGGACAGATCGTGACAGACAGACGTTCCGATCGATTAATCATTCTACAGCGTTGTCGGATTTCGATTGTTAACATGGTTTGGTAGCGATTAGCGAAAGCTCCGGGCATTGTCTTTATAAGGAAAATATAAACAAAGCTCCGGGCAATAACATGTGGTCAAACGCCACACAGATTACATGTAACGCAAGTCACGTGTGACTTTGACACTTCAATCATTACATCATAACCACATTTTTTTGTTTATGTACGTAAATTATAAATAATTTCATAGTTTGTTTCAGAATATAGTTTAGAAGTTTAAAAAAAAAAACATATAATGCGGTATGCCCAACTAGTGGTTGGGCCAGCAGGTAGTGGCAAGGTAACGTGCTTTATTTACTTCATCGTTTCGTTCATCATTAATTTATTTGTATAAATTATATTGGCTTCCAGTTTTGCGTATTTATTTATGTGTTTCTGAATTTTAAGTCCACCTACTGTAGTGCCCTGGTCCAATATGGAGCTGATTTAAATCGAAACATCGAAGTAATAAATTTAGATCCTGCAGCAGAGCACTTCGAGTACACACCAGTTGTGGATATCCGAGAACTAATTCAAGTGCAAGATACTATGGAAGATGAGGAATTGCATTTTGGTCCTAATGGTAAGGTATTTCCCACAAAATTAGCTGTTTATAGTATACATACTTATTTTATTTTAGGTGGTCTAGTATTTTGCATTGAATACCTTTTAGAAAACTCAGACTGGTTACGCGATAAAATAGGTAAGGAAATCATTTATTTGACAAGAAAATCAATGCAGCATAAATTAAATTTCTTCTCTGTTTAGTGTGAAAAAGGGTAGGCTCTCGATTATGAAAATATTTAGATTGACACACACACTTTGAGTTACTTGAGATGTCTTCATTTTGTAGGTGATCAAGAAGGTGATTATATTTTATTTGATTGTCCAGGACAAATAGAGTTATATACTCATTTGACAGCCATGAGGAAACTTGTTAAACAGTTACAAGATTGGAACTTTAATGTCTGTTCAGTGTTTTTGGTGGATGTGCAGTTTATGACGGATGGTGCAAAATTTTTATCAGGTAATACCTAATTAAATTTTTCACTTTTAGTTTCCATGCGAGGTAATCCCAATTCAATATTCAAAATAATAGCCGAGTTATTCAAGAATATATTACTTTTTGAGTGCTGGTTTCGTGAGTCGCAAATAATTTGGGAGAAAGTGTATTTAATAATTGTCATTTTTGATATTTCAGGGACTATGGCAGCCTTAAGTGTTATGGTAAACTTAGAGCTGCCACATGTAAATATACTTTCCAAGATGGATCTGCTTAGTAAGACTGCTAGGAAAAGATTGGATAGATTTTTAGAGCCCGATGCACATGCAATTTTAGGTTGGTACCCTTTTTATTTTAACAGTTAATGTTGTCTTTATATTGTGTTTTTTTTTTAGGTGACATAGAGCTAAATGGCATGTCAGCCTTCAATGAAAAGTTCAAAAGACTAACTGAAACAATTGGAAAAATGATAGAAGATTATTCACTTGTCCGATTTATCCCATTAAATCTTAAAAATCATGAAAATATAGGTATGTATTATGACTAAAACTATGTCAGGGCCGGGAATCCTGAAAATGAAGATACCGGTGGCTTACACATTCTTTGAAATTTTTCTTTACTGCAACAGATGTAACAACTAGGCATATCATATTACTTTTAGGTGATGTTCTAATAACAATAGATAATGTGATACAATTTGGTGAAGATCAAGATGTTAAAACAAAGGATTTTGAAGAGGAGGAACCTGAAGATATTGAAAATCTTACTAATGATTAGTTATATTTAGTTTTATGATAATTTTTAATATATAATGTACAGGATGTAGTCTTTATTTGAACTGTCAGTGCCGTGGATATTGGTCATCATTTAAATTAATGAACATTTTACTCGTCGAAATTTCAAAGATAAATTTTATAATTTCAAGAATGGTTATATGTGACTATGTGCACATTTGTATTTGCCATTCTTCTAGGTCTAGACTTGTTGCATGTTTAAAAAAGTGAATATAGCAGAATAAACGTTTCCAAGTAACCGCTCCGTTCTAGTGAACGCTTGCCTTCAGGTGACTTCTGTTTAATCTGATTTTTTTTTTAACTAGAATAGAAAATTGTGAACAATTTTTAATGCGGTTTCATTTCAATGGATCTATTGAACAGTTAAATCTACTGGAATTTAAAATATAATTTGCAATTGTATTTCTCACATTTGTGATTTTTGAACCTGCATTTTAGTTTAATTCCCAATTTCGAAGGATCTAAATTTTCTAGATAGAGTTTGGAACACGTTATAGATATAAGAAAGAAAAAATATTGGTGAACAATCATGCCGCGTCGTCGCCGTCGCATTCGAACTCGAGCTAAAAAGAAGATTTGCGTCATCCGAAGCCGCCAAACAAAATTTTATATGGCAACACTGGACAACGTTCCTCGAATGAATGATGACAGTGACAGGTCGTTCGATTTTCATTCTTTTCAGCCTAACCTCACTTTTGTCTTTTTTGGACGTTCATTAAATATATTTGCTATGGTGTTAATTTTTTGTTAAAAATGTTTATATATTACGGTCCCGACTGAATCTCTGCAATTTACGAGACAATATTGACTGCAAATATCAACCACAGATACCAAGAATGCATAAGAAATCTCAGCTTCATACTACCAATTACTTCAAGAATGAGGTAAGCCAAGTGAAATTACAAAATTACCCAATAATAGGAAAATTAAATTGAATAGGTGAGATTTCTATTAGAACATCTTTAAATAAAAGTGCTGGCGACCTTGAATTAGTGAGTTCATGGTGTAATTTCTAATTGTACAAAATCAGTTTCCTTGGACAGCTGCAAAATTATAGTTAAATGTTATCTGTGTACTACTACACAGCTTCAAGGTTCATGTTGAGGTTTATTTTGTTTTTAATTGTTTATATATGAAGCCCCTTATTTGGGTTTAAATCGGAATCTAGATTTAAATCAATATTCTTTTGCTAATGGTAAGCTCATTTAATTAGTGACCATTTAGAAACTCAAATGAGAAAGATTAGCTAACATAGGTGATTGAAATTGCATGAATTTACAAAACAATATACCCCTTATTTGAAATATCTCAAAAGATTCAAACCAACAGTAACAAATTAAAAGTAGGTAGAGAAAATCAAGCATACTTAATTACACCTATCATTTTGGATAAACGGATTTATTTTAGTGCATACAACTATGTGGTAAGGGACCATAATTATCTTACCATGCCCCATATCAACCACCCTGTTTCAAAGGAGGTTTGCTTATAATTATGATAATCTTTATACTGCAGTTTAGATGGTGCAATGTAAATATGCTTAGGATTGATTTTAAGAAATAACATGTATTAGATGTTTAAATGTTGATCAAAATTTGTTTCTTTCTGTTGACACATCCGAGGATGTAAATGGTTGAGTAGACTAATGGCCAAGGCTTGTGCCCTCTACTTATGTGTGCATGTACTTTAATGGGGTGTATCTTAATTTATTATATGCATAATTATATAGAGACCATATTTGTTTAAAATGTGTATTCATTAAGCAATATTTTTGTAAAAAGTGACTTTCGAGTACATTTTTGGGATGAAACTTCAAATTTTCATTATATAAAGAGGAGAAGTAGTAATTCTTGTCAATTTCAGTTTCTTAAAAGGAATTTCGATTTACTTATGCGAACAATTTTATTTTTTTTAATATTTCAATTGTACCTCTATTTCGGGCCAGTGTTAATCTCTGTCATGTGAAGTCTCTCAAATCTTGCAGTGAAACACGTGATCTCTTTGTTCTTCATAAAAAATATTATCATCATGAAGATTTGCTTTGAGACCTCAATGTGTATATTTAGTCTCAAAGTCTCAAGACTTAAACAGCTTTTTAACTTTAATTTAGATGGTTGGTCAATTATGTTGGGTATTATTATTATTGCCCTATGAGATGTGTATTTTTATTTAGTTTGGTAATAAGAAATGTGTGGTGTAAGAAATTAGCAGTGTAGGCATGTTAGATGATATTCTCAAAAGAGCTCAGTGATAGTTTATGGGGGCGTACATATTGTTGGGTTTACAAAGAATGGTACCATACAAAGAAAATTGTTTACACTTGTCAACAGTGCAATAATTATAAACTGTAAAATTCACAGATATAAAAACATATAAAACCGAGACTACATTGTGTGAATCAAATTCAAAATACAATACTAATTCAAATGTTCATAAACTGCAATATATTCAAAAATTCGAATATCTGGTAGTAGCTCTTGCAGAGTAAGATATTTCTAATAGTAGATTTAAATGACTTGATGTCAAGGTTTTTAATATGAAGTGGTATACAATTTCAGACCATAAAGTGTAACACCATTCATCGACTTACTTAATCTGAGCTTTTATGGGTTTATGTTTATGTAGATAGCTATGACTATGAGTGCAGAGTAAAAATTTGAATGCTAGTTCTTACATAGACAATGCATTCCAAAATGAAGAGGGAAGCAGAAGTAAGTAGCTTATGTGAAATGAATGAAGTGGTTTACAGCTGATCCTGCAACTAATTCCTGAGATACCTAATCCTTAGTTGATTTTGCCATATAACAAAATCCCATATTGTGAGTGAAAGTGAAAGAATACAAAATATTCCATCGAACCATGTCCTGAGTAACGGTCCTTTTTTCAGTTGGGATATTAAGGACAGATTCTAAGCCAGTTTTTTAGATTGAGATTCCCATGTGAGCTTCTAGTCTTTTTGAAAGCTGAGGAGCTTGACTGGTCCTGTATTATGTATGTCAGGTTTTAAGGAAACTATCAGACGTGTCTTATCATCATCCAGTTCTAGCTTGTGGCTTGAGAACCATTCCTCTGCAGACTCTTATATATCATTCGTTAGTATGCAGAGTGAAGTTATGTTATCAGATATGTTTTAACATTAGAAAGGTTCTGTGGTAGGTCATTGGCATATATTATGAATAACAAGGGTCCAAGTATGGATACCATAGTGTATCTGTCCTACCAAAGATGTATTTCGACAAATTGTGTTTTGTCTAATATGGTAATGATGTAGTATTTGGAGCAAAAAATTCACAGTCTTCAGTCACACAGAGTGACTGAAGCAATTTTTTTATTATGAGTGCTAGTAAATTGGGAATTGTGATTCCTTATCTGTATCCTATTCTTTAATAATATAACAAATAACAAAGCAAGTTTCACAGTGTATTTTTTAATGCTCTGCATCATATTTGTTGAGGACAGTAATATAAGTAAATGGAAGTGTATTTATACTTCTCATATAAGGAACCTTAATGCAATGTTTACACACTATTTCTAAGCAATTTATCAACAGTGTTTTGTGGTTGTACAAATTTGCTGTATGGATGCAAACATAGCAGTCTGGTTATTTGATAGCACCAAAAGCTTATATAAAAATCACTTAAATTGTGCCCATTTTATATGAGTCGAGCCGATTAGACCTAGATTTAATGTTAAATAAGCCATCTACCTAAAAAAAATCAAGGAACTTTGGACATATAATAGTTTTATAACATTAACGAATTTTTAGATTATTATATATAATTTCGAATCCTTTTTGTAGCATCATTTTGACATAATTTCATTTAAAGTTTGCTTATGACACCAGCGTTGTTTTTACATAAGATACAAAAAAAATGCATTTGCATGACGTCAACCCATGTAATGATGAGTTGATATAATTTCACTGTTTTTAATGGGAAGGTCTCCCATATAGCAAAGTTTAAAGTGCAATAAATCTATTTTTAAATAATGTCAAGTCTAATGAATTTATGGTAGAAATTAAAATATTTTATGCAATTTGAGGAATATTTATTGGTTGTATAAAGAATCGGTAAGGGATTGAACAGATAATAAAAACATATTTGCTGAGGCCCTTGCGTGGATTTCTAATGCAATGTATACATTCGAAGTGACCCCTAATACCGACGTCGATTTGTATCCTCCTCCTCGGGCTATCAACTCATGCAAGATTTCGTCATGGAGACCAACTTTTATGGTCAGCGTGATCTAACACCTGGCGAGTCATCATCAGGCGTGGTCCCGGCTTGATGACTGATTTACAGTAAAAAGTTTCCACCTGGCAGAACTATGCATATTTTATATGAACAAGGCCCAGACTGAGGCGATCCTCAGCTGTGCATCATTTCTTAAATTAAGCCGCAATGTAGAAACCGTCAGTCCCGATATACATATTGCAATAAAATAATATTTAATTATTTGGAGCATTACTTTCAAGTTAACGCCTACATATTTAATGCCTAAAATACATTCAACAAGTTTAGTAATATTGATGTCAGGTTGTTCGTGGAATGTATGTATATGCCATGCAGTTTTAGTGCAATTTCGCTTCTAGTCATGACGTGAAGTTTCTGTACTATATTTTTTAGTATTACAGCTGATTTATTTATGGAATATGTATATAATTTTCCAATAATTGAGTTACTTGCGAATTTGCCAATAGTTTGAATCGTCTCTACACAATAATATTATAGACAAGTTCATGGCATTGGTTGTGTAAGGAAAGGTTGGAATAATATTATTACCTAAGCAGATTGCTATTATAAGGTGACCAAAATATTATTTTATGTTTTCATTTAGAAGCAAATTTGATTTCTACGCATTATAGCTTTCTTGAGAAATGCATGTTAATCTAGCAGTTTTAAGCTTCTTCCTTCCTTCTGTCGTTAATCAGCATTTGATTGATTTTGACTGTTTCATTCACCGAACCAGATTTCTGGCTGGGCTTGAAAGCTGCTACTGTACCTCTGTACACTTGGTGTAATTGGTTAAAAAATTTACAAAGGGTGTTGAATCCTCCTCCACGATATCCATCAGCTCCATCCGTTTTCATATCTTTACTTCATTACCATGATTTTTTGAGACACCTTGTTTGCTAGCTCGAAGTTTACGTGTGTTGGAGTGGGTCCATAATAATTTATTATTTATATCATAATTTTTTCTAACACTCTGTAATGTTGTAATACTCATTAGTGTTTATAGATCACTTAATTTAATAAGTCGGTAAACAAATTATCGCAACTTTATTACGCTGTGCGCGATAACGCCGATCTTTCGTTTTAATTAGGATATTTTTCTAATACACGTTTCCAGTTTATCAATCTTCGTTTGCTAGGTTTACACGCCTCATGATATGCAGGTACTTTTATATTTGTGTTACTGTGCCAATTAATCGGTCACGTTGTTTTCAAAAGTGCTATTCTCGTACGTATCAACCAATTTGATGGTGATTTTGTACGTTTTCCGAATGCCATCGTATTGGTGCGGTAATAATTTGTTTAACGTTCAACACGTGTTTTGAAATTGGTCAAGTCACTCAAGAACAATAGTTATTTGTGTTTTAAGGTGCTAATCCTTTCAACATTGTTTATATGATCTGAGACAAGCTAAGAGTTTATGGCATAATTATTACAACTTAAAAGTAATTAGGCAATCGATGAAAAATTGCAAGTTGTCGAGAGAATGCAAATATATTTAACCATAATCCTGTAATCTATAATATTATCATATTATCTAACAATACTCTTAATAACTTTTATTCTTCAGACGTCAGAAAAACGTGACTCTCAATAAACGATGTTTAATTGTCGCTTTGATGAAATGTTTTTCAAGTTTGAAAAATCCTATTTATATATTTTTTATTTTTAGGCAAAGAAAGCTGGCATAATTTACCCCTTATTGCTTCTGGCGTTAGCTGCCCTGTTTGTCTCCTATTTCATACTCAGAGAACTAGAATGGGAGGAACACGTATCTATCCAAAAAGGCCTGTGCTTGTTCGCGAGCGGCTTGCTATTTTTCCCGGCCCTATTTTTGGTCCTGAACAATATCCAGATTCATACACATGGAGGCAAGAAGTTCATGCGACATTACAAACTACGGTATAGCGATGCGTACGACATAAGCAACAAGTAAGTTTACTGTAGCTGTAATTTTATTTGTTCAACCGGGTTTATTGGCCCAAAATGTAACAATTTCTCTTATCAAAAATAAATAAACATGAGCAAATTCAGTGCGGAATTATGATTTTGCAATACGACTGTTTTATTTGAGATCTTACTTGCGGCATCCCAACGGGAGGCACAACTTGTTCGCTTACTATACTCATTTTTTTGCACGTTCAGAGAGCGCGCACGTGATCTCTTATTTAGTATTTATCCACATGCAGTATTTTTAGGCCACCTCGAAATCTTCGTAAAATTATACATATAAACATTAGAAACACCTCATTTGAAGTATCTCAAAGGCGCTTTCAATATGGACCTGCATTTGGCTGATCGCTTCTCCCAAATTGCTTCAGTACACTTACCATTCAAGAAGATAAATAAACCCACTCAATTCCAACTCAAAAGAATATTATTCTAAACTAATCTAGGGCAGCTGGAAAGGAAAAAGAGTGAAGGACAATCAAACCTGATAATAAAATACGTCAATGGCATTCGCAAAATACTAGAAAAACTTACAAAAACTAAGTCTGATTGAGGTAGTTGAGATCTCATTTTGATATAGCAACCTCAGTTCACTGGTAAACAAAATTGATGAATGGAAGGCAAGGGTAATTGCATGTTTGTCATGCTAACAGAAACATGGCTAAGGGATGGATTAGATGACAGCATCATAAATCTAGCAGGTTACAGCATCTTTAGAAGTGATCGGCCAAACCAAAAAAGGGGAGGCGGAGCATGTATTTTTGTTAAAGATGAAGTAGACAGGCATGAAGTGAGATGTAGTCTCTCTCAGAAATACTTAACAGATGTGCAAATAGATGCAGTTTGGTTAGATACACAAATAGCCAAAATAAAAGCCCTTGTAGCGTGCATCTATAGGCCAGGAACTACCACAGATGAGCAAGCCAATACCCAAATGGTCTCCACGGTCAGAACAGCATTTACCACCAAAAAAACAACATTTATAATCGGAGATTTCAACTACCCTAACATAAATTGGGACAACCTCACAGTTTCCCCACTAGATAAGAAAACTCAAGACTTCATGGATATGTACCAAGAATCAGGTGCAACTCAAATAATAAATTTTCCAACTCGTTTCCGGAACAATCAGAGTTCTCTGCTAGATTTGTTTCTTTGCAGTGACGCAAAGAGCGTCTATGAACTAAGATCAGAAGCTCCTATCGGCCGCAGCGATCATGTTATTATTACTGCCAAAACACAGCTTAGACTTCCACCAAAGCCAACTCATAAAGTCCAGAGAAGAAACTTCTACACTGCAGACTACAACAAAATGAATGACTTTATCAGGCAACAACCTGAAAGCTTAAATGTGTCTAGATATGAGAGCTTTGAGAGAACTTTGAAGAGTGCTGTACATGAACACATACCATTGAGGTCAGTACGAGTAAACCAACAGAAGCCATGGATAAACCAGAAAATATTCAGAGAAATCAACAAAAAAAGAAAGTTATGGGATAAATACAGAGGCAACAGAACAGAAGAAAATTACAGTGTCTATACAATACAGAACAATGCTTTAAAACAGAAACTAGATGTGGCAAGAAAAAGATATGAGCATGGGTTAGTCAATGCTGACTCGCCCAAAAGAGTATTTAAATATATAAGCAGAAATCT
>MU182916.1:38102-60317 GCA_016904865.1 Pissodes strobi
TCTCTCAGAAAAACCTTACTCTCCCTGTTTTGCCAGACCATACAAGGGTTGAACGCTCCTTTGAGTCAATAATCTTCAATGAGGAAAAAGTCAAACAAGCCCTTAAGTGTATGAAAAAAGACTCCAGTCCAGGCCCGGATGAGATACCTACAATTGTATTGCAGAATTGTAGTGAGTCAATTAGTTTGCGACTATCTGAAGCTATGCAGGAGTGTCTAACCCTTGGAAAAATTCCTCAGCAGTTGAAAAAATCGATATTTACTCCAAGGGTGGCCGTCACAAGCAACAAAACTATAGGCCTATTAGTTTGACATGCAATCCACTAAAATGCATGGAAAAGATTATTGTGGCAGAACTGACATCATTTTTCTTCAAAGAAAATCTCATACCACCCTCACAACATGGATTTCTCTCCAAACGTTCTACAACAACAAATTTGTTAGAATGTCTTCAAGACTGGACAGACAACTATGACAAATCCCAGCCCACAGACATAATATGTCTAGATTATGAGAAGGCATTTGACAAAGTCCCGCATAATCTACTTCTCGGTAAGTTGGAGCATTTTGGAGTGAGAGGCCAACTCTTAACACTAATAGAAAACCTGCTCTATGAGAGATTTTATCAAGTGAGAGTAAATGGTGTGTTGTCAAGTGATCACCTTGTGAGTAGTGGAGTTGTGCAAAATTCAGTCATGGACCCAATGCTAAAAATGAGAAATGGTCTTCAGACTTGGGAATGAAGTTGGATTAATCCAAATGTACAGTCTTGAGAATTGGTCCAAACAATCCAAATGAAGAATATAAAGTGAACAATCAGATATTGACAACCGTAACAGAACAAAACGATCTGGGAGTCATGATAACCTTAGACTTAAAATGGGAAAACCACATTCTGAAGATTGCCAAAAAAGCCAATTCATTTGTATACCTCATTAAACAAGCATTTAAAGACCACTCAATAGAAATGATAAGCAAACTATACAAAAGTTATATTCGACCAAAGCTTGAGTATGTTTTCTCAGTTTGGAATCCATATTATGTCAACGACATAGAGGTTTTAGAAAAAATACAAAGAAGAGTTACAAAAATACCACCAGAGATACGAGACCTTCCATACACAGAAAGATTGACAAGACTAAAACTAACAACTTTGAGGGAGAGAAGACATAGAGGAGACTTAATTGAAACATACAAAATCACTAGTGACTGCTATAATTGCAACATCAGACAGATCTTCATACAAAACCAAAACAATCTTCGTGGGCACTCCAAGAAACTCGAAAAAAGAAAAAGCAGCAAAACTTCCTAAAAAAAACTTTATAAGCAACCGGGTTGTTTATTCATGGAATGGACTGGAAGAACAGACAGTGACAGCATAAAGTGTCAACGCATTCAAAAATAGATTAGACAGGGAACTTAAGAATAATGCAGTTAGAATTATACACTACAGTGCATAAACAGTTATACCTGCACAGACACAAAAAAAAACATACTTGAATTGCTCTGCATTGCTTGAGTGTCGAGTTGTACTTGCCTGCTAGGGCAACATATACTTAATTATGAACTCTTATATTTGTCAATTGTCCTTCTCCTGGCAGTCTTGAGTGTTCTGCCACTTACACTAGGTTCCTGAAATCCCTTAAATCTGTTATTGATTTATTGTATGTTGTATTTATTTACAGGCTGTTATTTATTATGTAATCATTTGTATTGTTACAATATCCTTTTATTATTTTTTCTATACCAGAATGTAGGAAATCCTGTAAATAAATAATTAACCACTTATTAAAACAGATAAATAATCCTGGTTTCTGGCATTTTCAATATGTTGTTGTATTTGCTAAACCAAGCCTAGTCTACACGTGTAAGAAGCCTTACATTATTACAAAGATTAGTTGAAATATACTGAAACTAAAAACAAGATCAGTAAGATCAAATTTGTTTTACTATAAATTCCAATACAAGAGTCTTGATCTTGTATCGGTCTTGCAAGGAAAAGGTATGGTAAAGCGCTATGCATTTAAGCAATTCTGATAATGTAAACACGTAGGTACCACTAAGTTTAATTACAGAAAAGCCAATTATTTGGACATGATCAATATCTTAAAGAATATTAATTGGCAATTTTTGAAAGATGCTACCGATGCTGATGTGGCTGCCGATATGTTATATGGTGCCCTATTTGAAATATTTAGTCAATGTGTCCCTAAAACTAAACAGGTTGGACGCAAATATCCAGTATGGTTTAATTCCCATATTATTAAACAAATTGAACTTAAACAGAAATACTTGCTCAGGTTTCGGAAAACAAAGTTGATGTTTTGGAAATGTAAATATAGTTCTATTAGACGAGATATTAAATCCAAAATTAAAATGGCGCATAATATGTACATGCGAAATGTTGAGCAGTCTTTGAAGTGCAACCCAAAGTATTTTTGGTCCTATCTTAAAACCCAGAAAGAACATCGTGATATTAATGATGAGATGACTTATAAAGGGGAGACTTTGAGTGGTACACATAGTGTGGTTGGGGGATTTGCTTCTTTCTTCCGTTCTGTATTTGTGGTCGGGAGTGTAAATCATACTTCTGTGACAGATGGAACAAGTAAAAAATGCGATAAATAAAATTAAAGGTGATAGGGCCATTGGTCCTGACGGTATTCCTGGGAATATTGAGAGGGGTTGTAGAGATTATCTCTCAGAACCACTACAAATTATTTTCAACCTATGTTTGAAGACGTCTACTTATCCTAAGAAATGGAAAATAGCCAACGTAATACCTATATATAAGAACGGTTCTAGAGATGAGATATAGAATTATCGTCCAATCAGCATTCTGTCTGTTTTTAATTTTTAACCACGTCTATGAGACTGTTGCCTCTAAAATATCGATTATGCAACATGGTTTCCTGCCAAAAAGGTCAACTTTCACCAACTTGTCAGTTTTTTCTCAATATATTCATGAATCCCTAAAAAGTAAGAGTCAGGTGGATGTACTATATACAGATATGGAGAAGACCTTTGATAGGGTCAGACACTGTATTATCTTAAAAGCACTCTCTGAAATGAATGTCACTCCTAACTTTGTGAGTCTGATACAATCCTACCTCACAGACAGAGAACAATATGTTGAAATTATGGGTTGTAAATCTGTGATCTACAAATGCACATCGAGGGTACCGCAGGGGTCTAATTTAGGTCCTTTGCTTTTTTTGGTGGCTATAAATGGAATTGTTGATGTTGTACAGCACTCGATGACTTCAAACTCTTTTTGAATGTTGATTCCCTTGAATGACTGTGACAACTTTCAATCCGGTTTCTGTGATGTGGCCATCTGGTGTGATACGAGCGGTTTTACTTTGAATGTTGGTAAGTGTTCATTTATGTTCATATACTCGTAAATGCAATGTTTTAAAATATGACTACAAGGTGAATGACAACAATTTGGATAAGGTGATAATCAACGTGATTGATTCGAATGTGTCCTTCACTGAACACATGGTGGCCGCAATCCAGGGTGCACTGAGGGTAATGGGTTTTGTGGTCAGAAATTCTGAACACTTCAGTGTTGAAGTTAGCCTTAAGTCATTTGATGCATTGGTGCTTCCTAAGATCGAGTATGGCAGTGTAATATGGTCTTCGCTATACAATGTCTGGGTGGATAATATCGAGGGAGTCCAGCGCAGGTTTCTAAAGCATATGTTTTTTAAAAAATATGGATACTTCCCTCAGCGCGGTTGTGACAATAAATACTTGTGGGGCATTTTTGCAGGACCGTAGAACGAAGATATTTTTTTGTACACTTTTCAAAATTTGGAGGGTGCTATTGATGCCCCTGATATCCTGAAGCAATTGTCCTTTGCAGATCAACAGGTCTATGTAAGATCTAGAAGGGTCTTCTATTTGGACTTTCCTACAACAAATCTAGGGGCAGCCCTATATATCAGATGTGTAAGCTATATAATGAATATGCATCTGATATAGACATTGATACCACCAGTCTTGCTAAATTTAAGAATATCGTAGTTGGTAAGCTTTTGTTGGAATAAGTTTGTATTTGGTTTTTGTTATAGGCTAGAATAGTATCTGTAATTGGCTGCTGCTGTTGATACTTTTGATTAATAAACAAATAAATAATATAATTAATAATAAATAATATGGTGTACCTGGTTTATTACATATTCTCACTCATAATTATATATATTTTTTTGGCATTCATGCATTTTATAAATGTATTTTCCAGAGCAGTTTCTGCCGTACAAGCCCTGTTTTGTTGCCTTACCGGCCTTGTTTCCGTGCGCTATTCTTGTCCTAGGGACATACTGAAGACATCACATTACATTTCCGAGGCGTACGCCTGGTTTGGAGCAGCTTATTTTTTCTACGATATATGGTCCATGTATAGAGTCTGGAGTACGAAGGTAAGTCTTATCAAGGAAAATTGACTAGATAATAGGTCATCTAACAGCGAATTTGGCATTGCTTAGTAAGAAGAGAAATGAAGAACTTTTGTATGAATGAATTTTATATTCTTATTAATATTTATGAATGTCGACGATTAATTATTGAGATAAAAGGGTATATATTTGAAATCTGATTCTTAGGCCATTCTTTAAGGGTTGTTGCTCAGGGGACTCATCATTCTACCGTCTCATTGCTCTACTGCACTCATTCCAAAATAATAGAAAAGCTGATTAAATATAGAAAGACTTCTTTTATTTCAAAACATAAAATATCGTAAAATAATCAGCTTGGATTCCACGACTCGAAAGTCTTTTTTTTTTTTTAGATGACACAACCTCAAATGGATGGTGTCAAAAACCAAGTAATTCTGAAAACGATGAGAGTGACTGCCTACTTAACCGATAACTTTATTATAGTATTCCATCACGTATTTATAGGATGTTTCGGATTTTTAGTAATCACGGTAAGTTTCAATGAAGCTCCATTTCTAGGTATTTTCGTGCTGCAACTAGAAACATCTTAATCCAAAAGCTAGAAGTGCCAGAAGTTTTAAGTACATTTTCAGCTCATTCTAATTGGTACCAAGATGTTTTTCTTCGTGAAATATCGTCATATTGAACTGGTATACTTTTTACTCAAAAGATTTCCATCTGCCTCATTGAAACAGCTTTTCTGCCTGTGTTATTACTTCAGTGTTTATTTTTCAATGACAACAAAACAGTTTCCTTATATTTTTAGTATCTAAGAGGAGGACTGGGCGATTGTTTTTTTGGTTTCATCTATCTCATGGAGGCCAGTACGCCGTTCGTCTCCTTGAGGGGTATTATATCAAAAATGGGGCTTAAGGAATCAAAATGGTAAGTTGATATAACGTATAATTGTTATGCAATTTATAGTCAAGAAATGATGGAACCATTATTGTGATTGCCAGTTTCCCCCTCTGTTTAACTAACACTGACTAAAGGCTAAAATAACGGGACGCATTAAAGCATTATGGCCCTGAATCTAGCCAGGGAATGTGGCATGCAGCTGTCCTGGCTTCGGTTCGTCAATGCAATTAAAGTTTTTGGTTCGGATTTTGGGCATGTTTGGGTTAGTTTTGGGTAGACGTAAACTACAACACCACGATTCATTTGGCTAGATTCAGGGCCATAATGGCTTAATGTATTATAGCCCACCAAAATATGCATTCTCAGCAATTGTATAGGGTCCAGTACAAAAGCACTTTGCCAGCAATATTTCCGTTGCACTCGCTGTACAGCAATCAATTCCAAATTCTATTGCAATGATAATAATGAGTTTAAAAAATAATATCTGCTCTGGTACTAACAACGGATGCTCTTAAGGTTATATATGATGAAGTCAAAAATCCAGTCCAGACACTGATAAATAAATCCAGAAGCTGAAGATGTATACAACTGTTGCATAAAGGGGTGTGAACTGTGATAATTTTTACCACAGTTGCTGTGCCAAGAGGGAAACATAAAAATAATTAATAAAATCCATCTGATATGCTGTAAAAGAACGACGTGGTGATGCAATTCAAAATCGGGAATGTACAAGTAAAATATGTATTTTGACCCATACCATAGTTTTAAACATTATTTTTTTTGTGTTGAAATATTTTTTTTCACGCAAGCATGGTAATCTTGATATAATCTGATTGTGCAATCCTTTTATTGTAGGTATGTAGCAAACGGTCTCGTCATGCTGGCTACATTCTTTATCTTTCGAGTGGCAATGTTTCCGTATGTCATTAACCTATTTGCTCAGACAATAGAGGTCGATTTTCTCACTGTAAGTACACAACAATAACCTTTAAATAGCAATAGAATATGTTCTACCATTTTTTTATGTTGATTTTTTGGTGTAACAGACAAAAGAACAACCAAAAGATTGTTATGATAATGGCAAAATATTATTAGAGTAGTTATTGAACCCAGCTAACCCACTATTCTTGTAAAACAAGTATCCATCAAAAACGGTACAGGTCATTTAAAACGTGTGTTTGTGGAATTCGTTAATGCCAATTGCACTAAACTGAATTAATATGAAATATATATATCTGGTATTGATTTAAGCCATCCTAATATCTATATTACAAAATGACATTTAGGCATTACCTAACTGTTTGTTGTTATTGTGATTGTGAAGTTAAAGGCAATCTAGTTTCTTGGGTCCAAAGGTGTTTGTCATTTTGGTTAATGATATAGGCCAATATTTTTTGTGCAGATGATCTTAAGATATTCTGTTGTATAAATACATATTAGGCAAGATAACGTTATACTTCACCTAGAAATTTAAAATGTTATTATCAGGGTCAGGCGTCCTCTAGGTATTTATGCCTTTTAAAAGTTTAGCCTCCTATTTTATATCTATTTTGTATTTTCTTGTTTCCCATTAAAAAAAATGTTTGACTTGCGCTTTAATCGAGCTTTTCCAGTCTTATCTTGGGGCTTAATATATTATTTATTCATTTATTCATTGGACAATCATTTTTCTGTTGGTATTTATTTGTGTGTTTTAATTCACTCTTATTATTATCATTTAAAAGCCATACATACACATTTTTCGAGAATAAATAGGGAGAACTAATATTTAAGCTGTTTAAAATTTCTATATCACGTTTCCATATAATCTGTCTGATAAATGCGGCCACGAAGGTTCAGTTGAGCTTTTGTAACAATTGTTAGTAAGAAACCCTAACATGTTGAGCTGAATGTGTGGTTATGTTATAGTAAACAAATCAAAAATTTTATTAAGTTAAATCTGTTAATATTCAGCTAATTAAAAGTCATCGCAACTTAAATACTGCTCAGAGTGGCTTATACAGTCGTTTTAAATAATAGGACCAAAATATTTCTGTGTTTTTTGTCTGAATATCCTATGATAAAATTTTTTGAGGTTGGATCCACAACAACCGCAATATGAGTCAAAATGAGCCCCAATTTTGCTACCTGTGCAATGTCAGTTCCTTCCCAAGGAAGATAAAAGCATCGTTTTTGGATTTCTGTGCGATTCTTGTAGCAGACCAATTTGTAAGACTTGCAGTGGCGTAAAAACTATAATCGAGATTCGTGCAATTCTCCTTCAAACTAGGACCTGCAATTTTTGGTGCCCGGGCTGCAAGGAATCAGTGCTGCAACTGCTGTTTGAGGCAACAGTCTGGATCCCGCTACACCAACAGCCAGCAACATCAATAAGGCAACGGAAATTGAAAACACCTTTCTCAAGTTACTGAATAAAGAGATGGATGATTAAAACAGTATTCTAAAGTCCAACAACAGCTTTCTGGAGCAGAGAGTCGTCGCGCTGGAGTCTGAACTGGGTGTTCTCCGCAACGCCTCTGCACCTCAGGTGGAGGATGCCACTCCGGATAAGTCTGTACCTCGACCGCAGCAGTTTGAAATTGAGAGTCTGCTTTGTGAACTCAAGGAGAGAGAAAGCTGAAAATTTAACTTCATTCTCTTTAACTGCCCTGAGTTAACCACTAACATCAGTGAGCTTGCTAGAGATGAGGCAGACCATTGTCTTGGAAGAGCGACTCAGTACAGATTTTCAAATGTTCCGCATGGGAAGAGTGGTCGCTGGTAAGAATAGGCCGATCAAAGATCTGTAATTCAAGTAACTTAGCTAATGACGTTATACGCAACTCAAAAAAATCAAAACACATGGTAACCTTAAGCATCTGTCAATTAGTGACGACAAAACTCCTCAACAAATACAAGAGTATCGCAAACTCAAACAGCAATTGGATGAACGTGTTAGAGCTGGTGAGACTAATCTGAAAATTATTTACAAATATGGATCACATAAAATTATCACCACCAACCATACTACTAATTTAAACTGATTAAGTTGTCTAACAAGAATATACAAATAACTTACCAAAATGCTAGGGGTCTAAATACTAAAACCGGTGATTTCCATAAATCTGTTTCTCACTGTGAAAGCCATCTCGTGGCAATCACAGAGACATGGATCGAGGATGGCCTATTTAACAATGAACTGTTTAACGACAACTATGTAGTCTACAGAGCTGACCGTAAACTCTATCTCATGAATGTCACAAGGGGTGGAGGCGTGCTTCTCGGTGTTAGGCTTGACATTACAGCACAGCATCAAGGCTTAATTTGGAAGAACTAGAGGGACTTGTACCTGATATTGATGTCTTGGGCTGTAAGTTTTACTTGAATGACTCGGTTGCATTTATTTTTATTATTTATATTCCACCTAATCCTGCCGCTAACTCACACCAGATCCTATTTCAATATTTCTCTATATATGAACCTATTCAGAAGGACAAAGTTATCTTTATTGGGGACTTCAACCCCAACTCAAATGCAAAAACATCTCAATTAAATGATTTCTTAGCACTGTGTGACTTTACACAATTTAATACTCTCTCAAACGCTTGGGGAAACTTATTGGATCTTGTTATTGCTAACATTGAGTGTGAGGTAACTAGTGATCAACTACCCCTGGTTCCCGAGGATCCTACCCACCCCACTCTTAAGGTTACATTTGATATGCAGCTCAGGACAGATACTGGTTTTGGGGACTTTCCATGCTCCAACACAAGTAGAAACTATAACTTCAATAAAGCTAATTACAACTTAATGTATCATCTACTTAGTGTCACTGATTGGAACTTAATAATTAATGAGCCAAATGTTAATCATTTCTATGATAGACTTTATAACATTCTTGACCAATCTGTCCCCTTATATGCTGTGAAGTCGGCGATAGTTAAGTACCCCACCTGGTATACTAGAGACATTATTAACAGTCTGAAGGAGAAGGATCAACTCCATAAAATATACAAAAGGTCTGGCTCAAGCTTGGACTACCAAGTATACTCAAATAAAAGACGGATTGTTAAGGTGTTGATCGACATTGCATATAAAACATACATAAATAATGCTGAATCATCTATCAGGAGCAACCCTAGGCACTTCTGGAAATACATTCGACAAAAACGCAATAAAACACATATTCCAGGAACATTGACCCTCGGTCAGACTTCCCTTCCTTGATTCTCCACAAAGTATAGTGGATGGTTTCGCTGAGTTTTTCAGGAGTGTTTATGAGGTTTCTTCTGACTTTGACTTGGATGGTCTAAATGAGCCTGGCAATTCCCAAAATATCACTATCACTCACGTGACTGAATCTGAGATCATCAAGGCACTAAAGAAACTGAAAAACTCACATACCTCTGGAATACCCTCCTTCATCTTGCGTGACTGTGCTCAATGTCTCACGGTACCACTGCACCACATATTTTAATATGGCGATCCAGACCAACATATTTCCTGACCGCTAGAAAATAACTAAGATCTTTCCAGTGTTTAAGAGTGGGGATATAAACAGCATCTCAAATTATGGGCCAATTTCTATTTTGTCCAACTTCTCTAAGGCCTTTGAGGTGTGTATATATGATAATCTCTTCCATCAGGTTAAAAACTTAATTACTCCTGCTCAACATGGATTTTTTACTAAGCGCTCAACTGTAACTAATTTGACTACATTTCTAAATAAAGCCTGTTAAGCTATAAATGCAAAAAAACAACTTGATGTCATATACACGAATTTCTCGAAGGCATTTGACAAGTTGGATCATGGCCTAATTGCTCAAAAAATGTTCAAAATTGGTTTTCATAATAACCTGATAAAACGAACTTATCTCTTATCTCAGTGGCAGGTCCCATTTTGTTGAATACAATGGTTTTCAGTCCATTGTTTTTAATGCGACCAGCGGAGCCCCTCGCTCCCCTGATTTTTGCCATATTTGTCAATGATATCACTCAGAACATCTCGTCAAACTGTTTATTGTTTGCAGATGACCTCAAACTGTATAGAATTATCAATAACATACAGGATTGTACTGAGTTACAGAAGGACATTGATACACTATCGTCTTGGTGCAGTAATAATAAATTACATCTTAACAGAAACAAATGCAAATCGATGACCATCTCGAATCTCAATCACGAATTAAACTTTAACTATCAAATTGAATCCAGTGATCTTTCCAGTGTTGATTCAATCCCCAGAATACCTAGGGGTCTTGATTGACAAAAAACTCTCATTTAATGACCACATTGATCATATAGTGCAATCAACATTAAAAACCCCAGGGTTTATCATTAGGTCTACAAAGGAGTTTGAGAATTTGGACAGTCTTATCACTTTGTTCAACTCTTTAATAAAATCTAGATTGCAATATGCTGCTCTGGTGTGGTTTCCGAGTCATCAAGTACATGTGAACAGGTTCGAATATGTACAACGGCGATTTCTGAAATATCTAAGTTTCAAACAGGATGGGTTTTACCCTCCAAGAGGTTTTGACCATCAGTTATAAGCCAACTCTTCCTGTTTAAATTATGTAGCAATCTTGTCGACTCTGCTGATCTTCTTAATGGCCTTAATTTTTCGGTACCAGTAGTGAACACACGTTCACATCGCAAATTTTATCTAGAAAATTACTCCACTTATCTTGCCAGAAGTGAGCCTATATATCGAGTCTGTTCATACTGTAATGCTCTGCAGAGCAGCATTGATATAGACTTATTTGTAGGTTCAGTCAAATCTTTTAAGAAGAAAATCTTGCCAGTTGTCTATACTTTGTAAACCCATTTTGATTGTGTTTTTTCTATTTATTACTTGTTCTGTTTAGTTTTAATTTTAATTGGCATTTAATGTGATTCGGTGATTTGGTTCTTGTGGCCGAAATATGTCATAATGTGTGATTTTCATCTTATTGTCCAATTGTCTAATTTTTAGGATTAAGTGTTGTTGGTGTCTGATTTATTGATTTTTTTTTATATACGTATTTTAGGTTCTAGTAAGTTCTACTTAGTTTTGTTTATATGTGCATTAATTGTCTTTTTATTGGGATTCTTCCTGTTAGACAATAAAGAATTGAATTGAATTGAATTGAAAATATGCGATCTCGATAAGTATTGTCCTCGTTAACGAAGTTATATTCTGTATTGCTGTGACGGATTCATCTTTTTGTACCGATGAATTTTACTTTATGAATAGGATAGAATAGGGTCTGTTTGGGTCAGGTTCCAGGGTGTAAAGTGACATAAGTTCCAATTGAGTAACCTGTTCTATCCTGCCTATTCTAATATAAAAACTGATGCTGTCAAGGGTCTGATGAATAATTCTTTCGACTCTCTTTATGATAAACTTTCAAAGAAAATTTCCCAGAAGTTCGACGTCATGTCTACCTGCTTACAGAGAAAGCTGGTGGATGCTGAATCCCTGGATGGCCTCAAATCTATATCACAGGCTGTCTCAGGACATATCGGCTCGTTAACTGCTGACGTCAATAAATTGAAAAAATCAAAACTTGAAGTTGTTGAACAGTTCACAAAAGGTAATCCACACAATGATCAGCCAGCTACACCTACTACTATCACTCGATGTGAAGTGTTTAATAAACGCATTATGTAAGCTTGAGCAGATAAATGTAGAACTGCGAGCGGAAATACTTAGTTTGGAAAATGAAGTCCTGGCCCTCAGAAGTCTTGCGGCTTCCAAGTCAACTGTTGGACCCGTAGTCCAGTGCACTTTCCCCACCATACCTGATTATAGTGATAATAATGGGGCTTTTGGCGGCGCTCCATCGTTCAGGAACAATCATATGCAACTACATCGAAAAACATCGAGCCCCAGCAATGTTCCTCGACCAATGCCGGGTGGGTCGTCTGAGCATATAATTATTGGTACCGGTCCCGAGATCGGACCATTCTCAGCAGGAGAAAGACGTCAGTGGTTGTATCTTGGCCGATGTGATCCTGCAAGCACGGAGAATATAATTATTGACTACATGATTAATCAACTTGGTATACCTGATGTTAAATGCTTCGTTCTTGGAAGGAGTGATGATGTCGTTTCGTTTAAAATTGGGGTCAAGGAATCATTGCTTAAAGTCTTGGACCCTAATCTTTGGCCCGTTGGTACGGCTGTAAAGGAATTTCGTTCTCGGCGTCCCGTTAGACTAGTTGGCTCTACGAATTTTCAACAGCCGAGCACGGGAGACAGTTCTCTCTAGAATGTGCCACACTGTTCTTTTAACACGTCACAGGCCTTAAAACCAAATTAAAAGACTTTTTCTTCCCTTAAATCTCTAATATTTCAGAAAAAATGGCTCACAAAAGGTATAAGCAGACAAACTCAGTTGTAGATTATAACACCTTCTCTTTACTGAGTAGGCAGTGTTCATCTCTTACCAAGGAATGTTATGATTATTACATAGCACATGCCGAAAGTTCTATAAGTGAAAATTCTAAATTCTTCTGGCACTTTGTGCGTTCCTAGTCGAATCGAGGTTCATTCCCTAAAGAAATGTATCTAGGCACAGTGAGTGCAGATAATGGTAGTGGCATAGCCAACCTCTTTGCTCAATTTTTCTCCTCTGTTTATAACCCCTAAACACATTCTAATGTTAGTACCTTATCCAGTAGTTTCGAAGCAGTTTCCAACATTCAGGCATCGGCAGCCGACATTGAAAGATCATTATCTGAGCTCGATATTCACAACAGGGTATTAAAACTTTGCTCAAACTCTCTATCTTCCCCTTTACCATATTTTTTCTAAATCCCTTATTTCTGGCATATTTCCCCATGTCTGGAAACTGTCATATATCTGCCCCATCCATAAAGCTGGAAACAAAAATGACATTATTAATTACAGACCAATCTCTATCCTCTCCGCATTACCTAAGGGATTTGAGCATTGTGTTGAGAGGGTACTATCAAACACCATCAGTCAAATCATAATAAACCAGCAACATGGATTTTCTTCTGGCCGGTCGGTTGATACTAACCTGTTTCTCCTCAGTAATTTTATTAATAACTCTTTTGATAAGGACTGCGAAACACACACTATATATACAGACTTCTGCAAGGCTTTCGACAAGGTCGATCACTGTATCATGATTTCAAAGTTGTCCAAGTATGGGATTACAGAATCTTTGCTTTCGTGGATAGAATGCTATGCTGTCTGATTTGAAGCTGTTTCGTCAAATATAATCTGATGATTTCAAAAATCTATTTGCTCTAAAAACATTGTATGTATCACTTGTTAGATCGATATTGGAGTTCTCTATCATAGTTAAGCTGCAGATTTTAGGCATTAGCGAGTTGAGATGGCCGGGTACAGGAGCTAGTAACAACGAGGAGGACTATTCTGTATATTACTCTGGGACTTTAAACAACACTTTCCAGCATGGTGTTGGCTTTATAGTTCACAAACAAATTGTAACGTGTGTTACCAACTTTGTGCCAATATCAGAAAGGATAGCTCTTCTACAGACTACAGCAACGAGGACGTAGACCAGTTCTATAAGCAAATATCAGACATCATCAAAACCCTGCCACAGCATGATATAAATATTATTATAGGTGATTTCAACCAAGCTTGGAAAAGGAAGAACTGGAGAACACATTGGAGGCTTTGGACTGGGCGAGAGAAATGAGCGTGGTGATACTCTGAGTACATTCGCAGCGGAATATGATCTGATTGTAACCAATACATTATTTCAACACCATCCTAAAAGATTGTACACGTGGAAATCGAATGATGGAAAAACTAGGAATCAAATAGACTTCGTACTCATTAATAAGAGATTTAGAAACAGCATCAGAAACATAAAAACCTATCGAGGAGCAGATGTTCAATTGGATCATAACCCGTTGATATGAAGAATGGGAACCAGGCTGAAGAGCAGGAAAACGATGGAGATGTAGAAAAAGATCTTAAAATGCTTCAAGAAAGTATACATAAAGTCAAAGAAAAGTACTTAAAGCCTGGCAAACAGACGAAGAAATCTTGGATGACAGACGAGATCCTGGAACTGATGGAAAAAAGGAGATTGTTTAAAGGTAAAACGAGAGAATACATGAACATACAGAACAGAGAGAAATAAGGGGGAAAATAAGAACAGCTAAAGAAAAAGAGAAACTGGAAAAATGTGTGGAAATCGAAGAATGCCAGACCAAATTTGATAGCTTTAATCTGCACAAGAAGGTGAAGGAAATGGCGGGAACAGTTAAAAGAAGAACGGTTAATGTACTTAAGAATAACCAAGGCCGAGTTATAGTAAAGAAGTTGGAAATTAAGCAAACCTGGGAAGAGTACATTAAACAACTGTTTGATGACGTGAGAACGGTGCCACCCAATATTGATAAAGCAGATGGTCCCCCAATCTTAGAAGGAGAAGTACAGGCAGCTTTGAAAAATGCTTAAGATTAAAAGGCTTTGGGTCCCGGTGGAATTCCGGCTGAGATATTAAAGTTGACCGAGGGGAAGAATCTATTCTAGGAATCTATCAATGTGATCTATGATACGGGCGTCATACCTGAATGTGTTACCCTCCCCAAAAAGCCTAATGCTAGGAAATGTAGCGATTTTCGTACAATAAGCTTGATGAGCCATCTACTGAAAATGTTCCTGAAGATAATTCACAGTAGAATATTTAAACTATGTGAGGAACAGTTATCTGAGACCCAATTCGGCTTTAGAAGTGCTGTAGGGACTAGAGAGGCTCTATTTCCGATCCAGGTGTTGTTTCAGCGATGCAGGGATGTAAACTGCGATGTATGCGCATGTTTCGTGGATTACAGGAAGGCGTTTGATCAAGTGCGACACACGAAAATGATGGAAGTTCTGCAAGAAGCTGGCCTGGATAGGAAGGACCTCAAAATCATCAGAAATCTCTACTGGAATCAGAGGGCTTGTGTCAGGGTAGACAGAGAGACAACGGAAGAGATACAAATATTACGTGGTGTAAGGCAGGGATACTACTCCTGTAATTTTCAATCTGTACTCGAGAAGCCTTGCAAGATATTGAAGCTGGAATCCTGTTAAATGGAGAACGATTGAATAACATAAGGTATGCAGATGATACCGTTATTTTTGCAGACAACCTAGCTTCCTCCTAATGGACAGTGTTACATCATACAGTCGACAATACGGTTTGGAAATAAACACCAACGAAACAAAGTTCATGGTAATCAGTAAAAACCAAAACACCCGAGGTATTTTATTGGTAGACGGAACTCCTTTAGAAAAAGTCAACAAATACACATACTTGGGCACGATCGTAAATGATAACTGGGACCATTCTGTGGAGATCAGAATGCGTATTGAAAAAGCCAGAACAGGATGAAAAAAGTCTTTACCAACCACGACTTACAGCTGACAACGAAAATTCGTCTATTGCGATGCGACCATTTTTTATTGGGTCGAATCGTGGACGCTTACGGAGGCCTCCTCCAAAAAACTTGAGGCATTTGAAACGTGGCTCTACCGAAGAATCCAACGAATACCTTGGACAGAGAGAATAACCAATACGGAAGTGCTGAGAAGGATGGAAAAGGAAAAAGAAGTCCTGAATACAGTTAAGACTCAAAAGCTACAATATCTGGGACATATAATGCGCAATGTGAGCCGTTATGTCCTTTTGCAGAAGATCCTCCAAGGCAAGGTATATGGAGCTAGAGGAGTGGGCAGAAGGAGAATATCGTGGATGAAAAATTTAAGAACGTGGTTCAACCAATCAACCACTCAGCTATTCCGCGCTGCTGTCAACAAAGTTCGAATAGCCAACATGATAGCCAACATCCGAAACGGATAGGCACTCTAAGAAGAAGAACATAGTTTGGTGCCTGTTATCAAGTTTATATTAATAGGCTTGAGAATGTGCAACTTAAATTTATAAAATAGGGAAAATATAAACTTCTACTTAATGGAATAGATCTTAACGGGGCTCAGACTATGCCTTACTTAGATTTAGCTCCCCTTGTCCCTAGAAGGGTTTTCTATGACATAAGTTTTGCTTTTAATATTCTTAACGGTGTTATTAAGAGCCCTGTACGTCTCGAAGCCTTTCATATAACCAAACTCTTTTACATATACGTAATTGTCGCACTTGGTACTTATTGTATAGTACCGTTAATAGAATTTTTTGATGTGCCTCAGAACAGGTTTAAAGTAAGTGCTAAAAAGACAATTTTAAGCTGGTTATTGTTAAACTTGTAAATGTTGATACGTTGAAATAAATAAATAAATAAGAATTTGTTATATTCTAGGCTTTGACAGTATTACCTAGGAATTGTCTCATAAGCATCAGTTTGTTGCTGTTCCCTCAAATATATTGGTTCTTACTCATGCTTAAAGGGGCTACCAAAGTATTATTCATCAAAGACAAACCGGACAAGGTGGCCAACAACAACAACTTGAAAAAGAAGACGCGATAGATTGATGCTGGCTGAAAAGGGAGAGCAGTAAGTAAACGTGGATTCGAGTTTTGGACGTCCACAGAGATGGAAAAGCCGATTTTTATTTATAGAATTTAGAGGTGGCTGTGATTTTTTTTATTTAATCGAAGAGTTGCTTCGACGCAAGCTTGTGTACTTATACGCAAGGCAGTTTGCTTTGATATATTATAGGCAAGTTGGGATATTCGAAAATTTAACTGCTAGAATTAACATGCAAAACGTTTTATTTAAGGTTTTTCTAGATTTTATATGCTATACAAACGTAAAACGTCTGGAATTTTAAGCAATTTATTAGGTACTGTAACTCTGTGAGCTTAGACACCAGTTGATACGCCTCCTGCCGGCGCCCATGTTCATTATTAATTAATTCTAATGGTTACATTTTCGGAGGGGCGTGTTATAAAAACGAAGTATTCCTTGGAACGATATTCACATACCTACGTCAGGAAATTAGTATTTTTAAAGAGAACATTTTACGCATATTTTATTATTTACGTCCTATTTCTTCAAGTTATGAATTTGCTCCGTCAAATAGACTAATTGCGCTCGTACTCTGAAGTCATATTATGGATGAACTCGGAGAACCCTACCTTTTGAATAGAAGTATTTGGATCGGTTAGAAGGGCCGATATGTTCAACGTATTGGAGACTGTTACTATTTTACAGGCCCTTGAGAACGACTTATACTCCATCTAGAACTATTTTTTAGTTTTATTATTTCTGCAAACTGAATCGATGATCAACCCTGTTTCTATACGTCTGCCATTTAGCATTTGTTTGAATATACAGGGTGGCAGTACAAAGTTTTAAAATGAAATAGCCTGGCTTGTTAATTGAAATCAACATTTTCGGCTTATTGAACATGCCAGTAGTAAAAAATGTTGTTATACATTTTCATAAGCCGATCTGAGTAGTTTGTTTACAGAATCTGACCATATTTTTATCGCTGCATCTAAATGGGAATTTGAAATTGAAACAAAAAACTTCTGCTGCTAACTTTATGTCTGGAAATATGGTGATCATTTTAGGCACTCCACACTCCATGGATGTACTGTTTGGCTTGTATCACAATTCTTTATCCCTCAATGAGTTTTAAGACTGAGAGACGCGGAGCTAAAATACCAAATTTCATCTCTGTTAGGTTGTACGTAAGTGTTCAATAATCAAAATTTGCTTGAGACATTAGAAAAACGTCGTCGCTCCTATCTACATGAAATTGCCACCATTGGACTGAATAGACTCGCTAATATTGGATAAGATTCTATAATATATTTTCGTTAGATTGAATCTTCATCCTATATTTTTATATTATTGCCTGCTACCGCCATAATGTTTCCTTGTTAACCACTAACAGCAGAGGCGTACAGAATCTAACCATACGCTTATAGTAATAAGTATGAAAAATTAAAACATTTTAACACACTCGTTTTTGTTATGAGCACCCTAAGGCAATTAAATGTCTCCATAATCCTAAGTGAGTGTACTCTTAGATGGACTTTACGCTTTAAATGTCATAAGTGTTACAACATAATATACCTTTCGCCGTGCCATGATATATTCTATTGAGATTAAAAAAGTAAAGGAATCATAAGTTGCTCGACGGGCACAGGCGAAAGATCTAAAGCTAAGTGTTGTTTTGATTGTGTGCTTTTGGTATCAGTTGTTTTTACGATCTTTAGATCTACGTGTAGGGTCCCATACATTTTGTGATTATAAAAATCTGTTTTCTTGGTGTATTATTGATTAATATAACAACAAAGTGCATAATGCTTAACCACTACTTGTACTATAGGAGAAAGGATGATGGAATTGTTCCAAACAGTGTATGCAATTATTTTTGATAACAGTTGTTTATGGATATTATTATTCCTATTAAATCCAATGGACTTCTTTAAATGGTAATGTATACAAGTCAAATCACAGCGCTGCTGTTGGATATGTCGAGTGTTTTAATGAACGCTGTCGACAGAATTTCGCTACTTCAAGCAACAACGGATATTTTAAGGCAGTAGATGAACAAACAGAGTTCGACGGCAATTTCGACCATTTTTTACATGCAAATCTCCATAAGAAAATCTAAGGTCCATTCTGGTAATTTTTGTTCCCAAGGCGCCGACTTGAGCTAATACATATTTAAGGGCGTGGCACCTGACAGCTGACAGATACCAAGCATTGCTCACGTGGACAACGCCATTTTGGGCGTCTAACAAGCTGTCTGAGGTGCTACGCCCTTAAACTCAAAAACTCAAACTCAAACAAAAAATGTTAACAAAGCTGTAGAAAAAAAAACTAATTAATTGAAAAAAAAAACAAAATAAATTGAAAATCAAAACATCATGGTGCGGCTCGGCTCCCACCATGGCATCGCGGTGAATCCAGGGGACATAAATATTCCGGCAATTCCAGGAACGCAACCATCCCGATACCCCAGAAATACCCGGTAAGTGGTCGAACCACACCAAAAATGAATCAACCTTAAACTAAACTCAAACACAGATAAAACTTAAACACTATTACACTAAAACAGTTATCATTCCAGAACAGACCATTGCAACAAAGTAAGGATTACACAAATAATAACATATTAAAATACATTAAAAAACACATATCAAAAGATTTTCCCTACTATTTGTCAGACTTAAATAAAGTGTCAAGTGCAAAGTCAATAAGTCTAAAAACTTTCTAAGAAGAATTCCTCTATGGTATAAAATGCCTTGTGAAGCAACATTTTTTTGACTTCCTTTCGAAAGAGTTTCTATGTTACAATCTTTTTTAGTGACTGGGGGAGATGGTTAAATATTTTTTACTTCGATAAAAAATTTAATTTTGTGTTAAACTAGAAGTAGGTATTGGTAAATATATATTCAGAGATTACCTGGTATTATTTAAGTTAATAGAGTGAATCATAGAGAAATACTTCCTATACATTAGGCAAGCTGTTTCAAGAATAAAAATTGAAGAGAGGGTCAATATCTTTTCCTTTATAAAATATGGCCTACAAGAATCCCTTAACTTAAGCCCACACAGATATCGTAATGCTCTTTTTTGCAACACAAACACAGAGTTAAATAAAGAAAATGATGAATTCCCCTAGAAGCAGACTCCATAAGGCAGGTGAGAATCAATTAAGGCAAAGTAAACATTTTTAGCAATAGTTTTATTTAGCTCGCTCTTAACTGTTCTAATGGCAAAACAGCCTAAAGCCAATTTGGAACACAGTTGCTCAATGTGATTATTAAACTTTAGTTTATCGTCAATAAACAATCCCAAAAATGTATTACAATTTGTTACATCAACATGCTGTGAACCCGAACAAACATCTTTCAAGTCACACCTAAAATTTAAAATAAAGCAAGTGGAAAATGGCATCATTTGTGTTTTTTGGTAACTGAAAACCAAACTGAGATTCATTTAAAACTCCCTTTGCCTCTAAGAATCTAACCATTCCATTTTTGAGTAATTTTTCTGCAATTTTAGATAAGGATGGTAGTAATGATATTGGCCTGTAATTGGCCTCAATATCTTCCCCCTGCTTAAAAATGGGAATCACAACAGCTTTCTTTAGTAAATCAGGAAAATCACCAAGCAAAAAAGAAGTATTAATGTAGTGAGAGCACACCTAGGTAAATTCATAAAAATCTTAATCGAAATTCCATCCCACCCTGCAGAATTTTTCTTTTTAATTTCTGAAAATAGTTTCGTGATTTCATCAGCTGTTACAGGAATAAAATAAAAAGAGTCACCAGAGACACCTCGCATGGAGAATGGGTTTGTAGAGGTTCTTGGTATATTTCTGACAATTTGAGATGCAACAGAGCAGTAATAAGAATTAAGTTTGTTGGCATTCAGTGAGGAAGAATTTTCCATGTTTCCTTTTGCTTGTTACTTGCTGAATCCAAAAATCTGATTAAAATAATTATTCTTAGCTAACTTTAAAGTTTTACGATATATTTGTCTGTATTTATTAAAGTAATTCATAAAAAAATGTGTTATCTATTAAAAATTTGCGTAATGTGTGTAGGCATCTCATATCTTTAGAAGAGACTTTTAAACCTCTAGCTATCCAGGGTTTTCTATTTTTTGATCTTATATATACAATGGGGAAAGTACTGTTGAATATTTCAATTAATTTGTGGTAAAAAGTCAATAAAGAATTATTATTTATGGATGGTTCTTCCCAATTCGTTACTAGACAGGCCTGTTTAAATGCCCTAAAGTTTTTCTTTGAATAAATACGACCCCGTCTTTTTACGGATTTAGTTTTCTTTTTTGGAAGGTCAAAAACGCAAAATACAGCCTCATGATCCGACAAACCAGGATTCAACACTGAGCAGGATACGCCATCATTAAAATTGGAACACACATAATCCAGGATAGAGGCGGTGTTTTGTGTGACCCGTGTAAAATTATTCACATGCATTTTGAGACCATTAGCAGACAACAGATGCTTAATTGATTTAACTGTATTATTATTTTTCTCTGATTAATTGATATTAAAATCTCCTCCAATAATTATTGATGATCGGGGTGAAACACTACTTAACAGCAACTCCAACTTAAATAAGAAAATCTCCCTACATGAATTTGGTGAACGATATATACATACAATAAACAAATTTAAAATATCAGAATACATAACTCAACATTCAAAACAAAGCTCTTCACAGAGATCAACAACAGTATTTACCTCCTTAAAATTTAATTTTTTGAGTACATTATCAAGGACAAGGATAGATCGGTTTCTACAGTATTTGGCCACAACACTATAACTAGGAATATGAACTGGTTCATTTGGTCTTAACCAATGTTCAGTTAATAGTAAAATAGATGGATAGTCAATATGATCCAAAGATAACTCTAGTTCGTTAATTTTAGCTCTTATCGATTGCATATTTATTAAGAGTGTACTTAGTTTATGGCAGTGAGTCCTAAAAAAGAATTATCACAACTGGAGATATTGATTTTGGGAATAGATGAGTTATTATGATTCTCTATAGCCACCACCCCGGTTAACTCCTCAAGCTCTTCTTGTAAAGTTTTTTCCTCATTAGTTGGCAGCGATGTGCATGAAATGTGGATTAAGTTGGATATTTTACATTTTGAGGCATTTATTAAACTAGATAAGGCTTGAGAAATTTCAAGATTGTTTAAATTGGTGCGCGAGTTATCACAAATATCCATGAATGGCACGTGATTTTTAACAAAGTGCTTCACAATCTATAAATCTTCCAAACTTATAATTAAATAAATGAACTTTATGGGAAAACATATTATTTAAAATAGGACTTGACAGGAATATTATATTAGTGTGTAAACAAGTTTTAATACTGTTGTTGATATACCTAACTCTAGGAAATTTACCATTACACAGATCAATAGAGCCACAGCCTATAATAACATAGTCATTCTCTGTTAATTCCGTCACTAAGGGTCTAAGGTTCTCCAACATCTGCATGTAG
>MU182916.1:60327-99213 GCA_016904865.1 Pissodes strobi
AATAGTTTGGTGATGGTGTGGTCATGACTTGAACTTCTGGTGGGGATGGTGCACAATGTGGTCTTATAGAGGTAAGCTCATTCAATTGAGATTTTGAAAGGCATATTTCATTAGAATATGAATGATTATCTAGCTCTAGGAGCCTCATAGATTTAATCATATTTCTGTTTATTTCATTGAGATCCTCCAAATTTTTCTCAAATTTTGCTTGTATTTCTTTATAAGATTGTAGGGTGCAATTTATACTCACTTTTTCTTCATTCAGTTCTGTTATTTTTGTACGAAGTGAGATAACTTCTTCTTGTTTGGTTGTTAATGCCATTATTGCCATTTGTAATTCTCCTGTGTTTACGCCTTTCCCTTCTTGATGAAACTTGCAGTTGGTTAAAGTCTGTTGTTAATTTATTAACCTTTCCTTGCAATTCCTGTATGATTTCATCTTTTTCTGCACATAAAATTTCTAGCTGGTCAGTTTTTTCATTGAGCTGGACCTTTAGTAAATGGTTCTCTTTTTAGTCTTTTTCATATTTCTCAACTTCATCGGAGAGAGGATTAAGCCTTTGATCATTCTCATAAGTTGTGTTGCAATTAATTGAGCAGAATATTTTTTGGCTACTCAACTTAACATGATTCTTGAAGTCTCTTGCCAGACAACTTGGATGAAATAAGTGTGAGTAAGTCACACAGCATAAGTACACATAGGTTTTATTTGCACAACACCTGAAGTTGAATTTTGTGCTCATAAATATAGCGTCGTCCACGTGAGCGATGCTTGTCATCTGTCAACTGTCTGGTGCCACGCCTTAAAAATGGCGTCGTCCACGTGAGCAATGCCTGTCATCTGTCACTTGTCAGGTGCCACGCCCTTAAATATGCATTAGCTCAAGTCGGCGCCTTGAGAACAAAAATGACCAGGATGGACCTTAGATTTTCTTATGGAGCTTTACATGTAAAAATGGTCGAAATTGCCGTCGAACTCTGCTTGCTCATCTACTTAAGGCTAATGTTGCGCCTGTCTTAAGTATGAAGTTCATTGGTTTAATTATTGTACCAGTTGGGGGAAACAAAGGGTTTGTTTTGTCACTCGTCCGGAACGTTTCAAGTGTACAAAGGCCATATTCCTTGTTTCTGCTGGCAGTATGGAACCATACTGAAATTGCTGCTTGAACTTACCGTAATAATTATCATCATTGATGGCTATTTTGGGGCAGTCCTAATGTATGTGTTTTGGATTTTATGTCCATGTATTTTTACAAGTTGATTCTATCAACTCATAAGACTAATCCTGAAATAAATTCCCTTTGAAGACCTCTTGTTTACACCTAATCCTTCCTAATCATTTTCAAGTTTTAAAAATAATGTCCAGATAGATGTATTAGACGCGTGACTGAAATATGAAATGTGGCAATGCTTTGAAACCGTTTTAGCCCTGATTCCTTCAAGGCATTATATGAAAGCGAATAATAGAGGTAGACACGTGGTTTTGGCCCAAGATGAAACTGAAATATCCAGTATTGCCCGCAGATGAAGGAATATAGCCTCTACTGTGACTGTAAAGTTACAGTCATTTGCTCCAAGTACTTTGTCTCCTCCAGAAAACGATGGCGCCTACGGCCCTGGTAAATAATACATTTTTTAATTAATTACGTCTTAAATTGTGTTCCAATAATTAGGCCCAAACTTAAAATATCGATATTTTTAATTCATAACAATATTTTTCCAAAATGTTTGAAGTAATGAATCGGTGTAATCAATCAATAGCAAGTAGTTAGTGTCCCAAATAAGACTTACTAATGTTGAAAGTTATATTTTAGTACCGAATAAATGTTCTTTTGTAATATAATATGTAGTTGTACGAGATCTAGATAATTTATTTTCTTAAATCTACGGATCAACCTAAAGGTTTTTAAAGCTATCGTTAGAAAATGAAAAATTGACTCGAATAGAAGGTTAAGCGGTGTGTTCTTGTATATTTAAAGCCAGATCATTTATATGGAAAGCCATTGTTCCTGAACCTATTTTGATACGAATTGTTGTTTAATGGCTTCGTTGGTTAAGGTTGCTGAATTTAAACTAAACAGGTGAAATTCTATACATTTAGAAAACTGTGAGTAGCTGATTTCTGTACGAATTTCATTGCAAACTGGGTTCAAGATCATGCCCTTTCACTTTTGACGTGCTTAAGGGCCGCCATGTATACAGAAAGTTGTTTTTTTACTCATTCTGTCCCCATGTCCCTCACCTAAGGGTTGTTAAATCAATATACATATTTCTTTAAATATATCGGAACGTTCTGTACATTCTATGATATGGCATTTTTTGTAATGGTCGGAGGTAACGTTGTAATATAAGATAGAAAATACATTTTTATTGTCTTTGTTGTGATGTTTAGAAAATATAAATATAATAAATGTACCAAAAAGTCAGTGGCATCCTTATGTTTTAATTTATTGTTCAGTAAATAGGAATTGTGTCCCTGTAAATGTACAAAATAAAGGAGGTGTGTATTCTCAGAGCAACGTATATTATCTATATCCTAACCCAGCTAATATCACAAACAAATATAATTAATTGGTGGTTATATGTATTTTTAAGTTCAAATTTTTCCTAATTTTATTGTCTTTTATCTACTAATTAATAGAATCATTGATGTGAAAATTTAACTTTCCTAGTTTCTCTCGTAGAACACTACATTTTTCTTGCATATATATTCTGTAAAGGTTTTCTTATTTATTCCTCGTAATCTTGTTCGTCATTTTTGTGTAGATCACAACTTTCTATTGTAGTTTTTAGAGTTGAGGAATTGATATTTTCATTAGCGAAACTTGTAGATAGTTTCGCTATGTGCTGAACGGCCTTAAATCTTGTGTGGGCTTTCATCTTCTCCACTTTTTTCTTCCACTGAAATACAAAAGTCGATTTAGAAATTATTGTAATTGTGATTGATCCCTATTTCTAAATGTAAAGAACGTTATAACGGGTTAGCCCGATACCTCCTATTGTTGGAACAATATCAGTTTTGCTATTGCAAGTTTTTTTTTTTGAGCAAATATTTAAGATTTTGAATACAATAAAATATCTACAATGCTCAACCGTTATCGCTTGATAACGTCCTTCCGCACACGCGAAATTCTATATGACGGTCTTGCAATGTAAATTACTATTATCTTATGGAACTAGATTAGGTAATAAAATATTGAGTAGTTGCGTTCGGTTTAAAGTCAGCCCACAATGCATCAGAGGCTCCCTGTCTGACGGTCAATTCCATTGCCAGTCGTAATTACGTGGCTTGCGATAATATAGTTACTAAAACTAGAGGATGAAGTATCAGGTGTAGTGCTGTCGATTAAACAGATGTTCGAATGCGAATGTACCTTTTTTTTATAAGAAGTTGCCAATACCATCAGAGTATGTTGGTTTGTTATACTCTGATACCACATCAGAGGGCTTCAGGGTGGCGCGCGCATCACATTGCTCACAAAAATGGCAAATATTACATGTTATATATATGATTACACTTCATGCGCCATCCACGGCCACCTATAGGTGGCCGTGCTTCATCACCCAAACCATTTTCCAAACAATGCCCAAACTAACCCAAGGCATGACCAAAATGAAGAAAACACTTTTTGCACATAATATTAAAAATAAAAAAACATTGCCCGTGGAATCAAACCCGGGCCGCCGATCGCAGACCCAGCATCCCCCTTATATATTTATCTATGCTCAGCACCCAACTGCTCAGATACGCACCGGTTGACAGCAATTCGCTAGACCCTAAGGATATGGTGCTTGTAAACAACAACAATGTGATGCGCGCGCAACTCTGCAGCCCCCTGATGCACCAGCGTCTTCAGACAGCGATCTGTTTTGAACTATTCTGGTGACCTTCGGCGATCTTTGCCGAATGTCAGCAATAATTAAGCTATTTTGCATGGCGCTCCGCTCGTTTCGCTCGCTCCGGGGCGCATCAAAACTAACCCAAAATCAAGGAAAAAATGTACAAACATAACCTTAAAAAGAATTAAAAACATAGCTCGGCGCTGACCAAGAACATTGGATAAAAAAAAAACAATGCTAAGAACGATAAGGTTTATTATTCTTGGGCAGTGACGGGAATCGAACTAGCAATCTTCACTCGCGTCTATCTACCGCAAATTTTCGACCTTCGGACCTGCGTATTTGGCAGCAGCCCGGTGTTGTCGTTCTAATATTTCATTTTACGCGTGTTCTTCCGCTCGCTCCGGGTCGCATTTGCTTCGCACCGCGAAACGTGATCGAATAAACTAATTTTATTTGGGCGAATTTTAATTTATGTTTAATAATTTCTAATGACACCTCGTAAGAGCAAACTTTATTTTTCAAAAAAAACTTGATATGCGATTAAGGAGAGCATACAATATTAGCTGAACAAATAAATTGTAACATTAATAGTTTAAAATGATTAAAATCTCAACCCATATAACGGAATTTATATTTATATCGATACATTTTTGTCTATATATCATTTGGTTCAATATATCGATATGTTTTTGATGTGAAACTTTTATAGGCGTACATGGAGAGTAAGCTGTACTTCTTTCTGATGTGTGGTCTATAAATTCAGTCATTTTTGTACAGGATATAATAAAGAAAATTATTTTTTTGTCATCCCCACAAAAAAATGAGACGTTTCCCGTACCGCATCAGAGTAGCGTCTTTCGACAGCGGTCTGTTTTGAACTTTTCGGCTTGGTTTCACGACGCTACCCGACGTTGGCCGAATCGGCAGAATTACCCATGTCTTCGCGGTACACTGAATTGCTAGCGAAAGGTCTGGTAGCTCAGTGGATAGACAGTGTGTTTGTGATGCGAATATTGCATTCACGTCTACCTACCTCAGTTTTAAGCCTTCACGCATGCGTACGTGCTATTTCATATATTTTTCAAAATTCTCTTTTCTTGATTTTGGACATTACCAGGGTTACATTGGGTTAGTTTTATTTGGTTGCGCCCCCGGAGCGAGCGGAGGGACACGCGTAAAATGAAATATTATAGCGACAACACCGGGCTCCTGCCTAATGCGCAGGTCCGAAGATTGAAAATTTGCGGTAGGGCGACGCGAGTAAAATTAGACAACGGGGGAGCAGATATCGAATTCAAATATAATTACTTTTGATTTGAAAGACTAAGGATGTGTATATTTTGTAATTCATTCAGCAAAAATTCGTGGAGCCGTATATTTGCCAATGTTCCGTTCCAATATATTAATGAATATATCATAACATTTATTCATATATCGTAATAAACAATTGAGATAAATATATCGATACACTTCCGCTTCGTTCTCTGTTGAATCAACACGTGTCGGGTGTCGACTGTTCGCCGCCATATTGGGTGACGCGTGGCAATTGCCACTCGTTCACTGGTTCAGGGACCGTTTGGGCTCCCCGAGGAAGTATCGGACGTCATAGCTAGGGTAGTCTGTGCCGTTTCAGTTTTAAGCTGCATTTACATTCAATTTGAAGTCCAAGTCAAAGTGCAATTCGCAAATATGTCATTTACATTGAACAAATTTTTAGGTTACGTAATTATACGTATGGAATATTTTCTTTTGCTTGTTGTAAATTGCCAGATAATTACAAATCATTTTTAAGAACAGTTCCTCGTTGAAATCGTTTTTTTTTTATTACATTGTCTTCAAAAAAATCATTTTCATCAAAGTGGGGTCCTTCAAAGTCCATTTTACATGTGTCCGAATTGTTTGATACAAAGGTTAATTTATTCCAACACAAAATTGAAATTTACCTAATCCATAGATAAATTAGACCTATCCTAAACAAAGCAACATTAAGAATATTAAGATAAACAAAAATAATCTAACCTATAAATTTATTTTCTGCTTGCGTTTGGCAAGCAGCTTGACAAAATTCAAAGTGCACTTCAAAGTCAACTTCGAATTTTGTCCAATGTAAATGCTACGTGCTGTCACCATATGACAAGCAGGCAAATTTCAGCTTGAATTTGACTTCAAATTGAATGTAAATGCGGCTTTACCTCGCCAGAAGAAATACCCATCCAGGCCGGTAGCACCCGGATATTGCCGTGGGACCTTTTCTAACTATGCCGTTCAGATTTATAGTTTTGTGCAAGAATCACCAAGTGCACAGGCTCTTCATACTGGAGGTTCCCACCGAATACTGGCCACTCAAACTGGAATATCATGTAACACAAGCAGAAGGGTAGCTCTGCCTCTATCTAGGCGCAGGACGAGGGGTGTGCTGGCAATTGCCTCGTAGCAAAGCCATAAATCAAGCAACCACCAACCAAGGATATCGATATGTTCAACATATCGATGTAGTGTTGACATCCCTACTTTTTGTGTGAATTTCCTATTTGACAGACGGTAGTGATTGTAGTCAGTAGTCACAGTCACTATTTTATGACATTTTCCGTGAAGTACGTTCACGAACTGTTTTCTCTGTGTTTTCAAACAAGGAAAGTGTGAATATGAAATTTAAAAAGTTTTTCAAATAAAATTGGACTTTCTGGTAAGTAATTAATCTCCAAGAACGAATCCTTTTTAAATGTGGCAAACCATTAAAGGCTCAATGTGGCCGATAAACTTTTATGTTGAATTAAGCACATTCTTGCAGGTGTGACCGTCGATTCATATTGAATAAAAAAATTTTAAATACGTATCCTACAAACGGAGGTTATTATTTCTTGTATTTGTAGTAATATGCAGCTCGTTCATAGCCATTTCTGGCAATAATATATGGACAAGTAGTGCAATTAACAATTATTCCATAAGAAGGTTATTAATAAGGGTGGAATGGGAATATTCGCTGTTATTAGGTTGCTTGTTATGTAAATAAATAGCCAAAGCTAATATACTTGCCTCATGATCATTATTTATTAGCATGTAGTCCATCCCAACTTCGACTATCCCTTGGAATTTATTTATTCACAGGTTTTGCCCAATAACATTAAATATTAAGGTAGCAAGTATTATAACACAACCAACAGACTTACGGTGAAATGGCTAAGCAAAAGTTACCCTAGATCTAGTATTTCTCGAGAGACATGAAGGGGGAATAAAAGACGGCTATGGTCAACAAGAGAATTAGCTATCTTATACAGCATCATTAGATCGTTTTGTTGCATCTTGTTGCTAAAACAGCAAGGTGAAATCTGGGGTATATGGAATTGTAGTCGAACACATAATTCTGAAGTGGTGGTGGGCAGTACTCCAGTAGTTGCCTTACCAAGAAACAATTTAAAAGTCTGATTGTGGCGACATTGTTAAAATCTCTGGAGCAGGGCTTTGTGAAACCAAGGTTCCTCATTAATTTAGATACAATGTGTGAACAGAAAGACAATGGTGCTTGGCTAAATATAAAATTTATGTTAAACACTCTTACTTCCATCTTTTAAATATTGCCCATTTTAATCATGAGGAAAGCTTGCACATTTTTCGTTAAGCCAGTGAGCTTTGGTTGCCATTACCGTATTGCATAGAGGTGCTGTTTGAAGAACAAAATGTGGTGGTAGTTCCACACATGTATGTTTTATAATGTGATCTTATTTTCTATTAAGTTGTGGTAAGTATAATTACAAGATCAATTGACTTACCTGTAAGGAAGATCGATCGTAATTATCCGAGCATCTCCGCTGTCCTTCATTACACTTTGTAGTACACAATTTTATCCCAACCGGTAAAAGTTTTAAAGAAGTTATCAAAAAACATGATAATTTAGCCCTCCCAGGCCAGCCGCTCGAACTCGTCGCCCTGTTGCGTCATTACAATTTTGGTTCCTGAGATTTTTGATTACATTGCATTTGGGGTGATAGGGAGAAGGTAAAGACTGGGTGGGTTTGTAATGAAGGGCGGCGGAGATGCTCGCATAATTCCGATCGATCTTCCTTACAGGTAAGTCGATTGATCTTGTAATTATCCCGGTAGTCATAGATTTGCAAGGCCCTTTTTATAAACTATAATTCAAATTTATAGCCATTAGATTTAATAGTACACATATGAAGGTACATATATATCATGTTTAACGCTTAACTGATATTAACTTATTTGTTAACTTATTTTTAATACTATACCAATATTCTTATGTAATATGATAATAAGTTGGTAAGTAAGTTATAATAATTGTAACTTAATATTTATATGATTCCTTAGAAAAGTTTGGGCAATCTCAGCTGGGATCTTCGGCTTTTGATCAAAATGATTAAAAGTTTTAAATGCTGCAAAAATAAAGAATTCGCAAACTTTTGTTGCATCGTCTGCCACGGAATTTTCCACGCTAGTTGCCTAAAACGTGTGCATGAAGCGCGGAAAATCGGGGGGTAAAAAATCTACTGCTCAGACACATGCAAAAAAAGATGCAGAAAAGGATCAACAATTTAAACTTGAAATTGAGAAACTACATGAAGCTGTTAAAGAAAGAGATAATCATATAACAAGAATAAAACGCAATAGCCAAATATTTGAAGAGGATGTTACAGAGGCCGAGCACAAATATACATCACAGCTTAAGAAACTAAATAACTGGATCAAGGAACTTCAGGAAGAAAAAAAGGAAATGCAGATATGCAATGGGAAGCTTTTGAATGAAAATTTAACAGCAGCAAAAATTATTGACAAATTATCCAGGGAAATAGTCGACCTAACTTCCCTAAATAAAGGCATGATAGTTTCAATTGAAGCGCGAGAGAAAGAAAACGAGAAGTCTGTATGCGATATTAAAAAGCGTAACTTAGAAATTGACAAATTAAAAATAGCTCTTGAAGAAAACTGCATTTTGAAGGAATCGCAGTAAGCTAATAAAAGTCAGAAATACTAATATCAAGAACAATGGAAAAAAATCCTACATGAAACCCTAGAATTTCATCTGGCCCCAATTAAATGTAACCTAGAAAGTATACTTAATGTCTCTGGTCAGGGGGAGTTTACCTGATAATCACTCGACAACTCTGCAGAGCTCAAATTCCAGCAAGTCTGGTTCGAGAAGTAAAGGGAAAGATAGAGTTCTCCCAGAGAGCAACATAACTCCTACACCACCGCCATCGGTTCCTGCTGCAATGGTATCAGTCCTATTGGCAACCAGCAAATCAGATGGCACTCACCATAGTCTAAAGCAGCAAATAAATAAGACCAACGATACTAGAACGATTCGTCCTGAGGCCTCCTTTGCTGCACGGAAGATGCAGCATTCCCCCTCCCGCCCTCAACAGACTTCGAAGCTATTTCACATGCCTCAGAGTGATGAGGTTTTGTAGAAAAAAAACACCACACGTGAAACTGGAATTATTCTCACACAAGTCTCTAAGGCCGTTGAAGACGCTAATCAGGCCAGAATAATGACTGCTGTAATAGGCATGGGAACCGAGTCTCGCAACAGCTCGAAGATAATAGGTACAAACGAAATGGAGCCAAACGCAGCAGCAAAGCAGAAATGCTGGCTGTGTGTCTCCAAATATAGAACAACATATATGGCAAAAGATCTATCTGAATACCTGTCAAATAGGTATCCAGATAGTGAATTTATTTGTGAATTGATCCCAAACAAGCACAACCTATTTAATTCATTTAAACTTGGAATTGACGTCGACCAAAAACAGGAACTTCTAAATCCAGCCGTCTGGCCAAGAGGTATCGAGGTAAGAAACTATCTTTTTCGACGTACACGACCAACAAGCGGAGGGAACAAGTACCAAAACAAGTATCAATCATGGAATCAAAGATATCCGCGAAGGAGAGGTAATCTCAACAGGTACAATTAGTCTACTACAATTGAATATGCAGAGCGCTCGATCAAAGCACCTAGAACTCGAGCAACTTGTCATCCAATTATATCAATCTGTGAACACTGGCTGACAACTGATGAAGTAAGTTTATTCTGTTTAAATTTTAATACCTTATAAAATTGCCATACTCTTAAAGTCTCATATAGATCTACAGTATGAGTCAGTGGATCATAATTAAATATAACTTTTAGTATTTTGTTTTGCAATATTTGCATCGAATTGTACTTTATAGTCCCACATGTGCCCCATACGGGGATCAAATATCGAAAACGTGATAATACGGAGGCATTATAAACATTTTGTTTCTATTTTTTATATTCATCTTTATATGGTATAAACGTTTTACTCTATGTAAAACATTAATAAAGGTAACAATGTTTTGTCATGCTCTCGTATATAAATAACAGTTTGCTAGTATAATTTGAAATTTTGACATATAATCTTATATGGACTCACCCCTTTGATTCGCTTCTTCCGATGAATATTGCCCCCTTTTTTCGCCTCCTTTGCGAGCAAGACGTGTCACTAACACTTTCACTGTACTTGAAATACGATTTCTAGGCATTTCCCTTCTTAAAACCAAGAGAAAGAACCGATTTACGGATTCGTTCTTGTCACCCGAGCGGTACAAAATTGTAATGACGCAACAGGGCGACGAGTTCGAGCGGCCGGCCTGGGAGGGCTGAATCATCATGTTTTTTGATAACTTTTAAAACTTCTACCGGTTGGGATAAAATTGTATATTACAAAGTGTAATGAAGGATGGCAGAGATGCGAAGGATAATATGTCATGTTTTTGTGTTTTAGAGACAAAAATCCACCTGATTTCTTGTAAGTTCCCATCGTAGTTAAATCGGGTATTCTTTAAAAAAAATACAAAGCAATAAATTCCTTACCCCTTCGTCTCTTGATGGCATACCAACCAAATAATGATTGATATCGTTCTTTGCCGGATCGAGAATAGCTAAAACTGATACACAGCCATCGACAGTTCCCAGTACTAATGCATTGCCATCTGGGGTACTTTCAACGGCAGTTAATTCTGCTTGTACCCTGTAGTTGGCCACCATTTCAGCATCAGATGTTCTATAAATTTATCAATGTTGAATATGAAGTGTACATAAAATGTTTAGGTAAAAAACTGACAGTGTAATAGTACAGGATTCCATTACAAATCGTGGATATGTTTTGATGAAAATATTATGGATATTTCAACTGGGCATAATAACTATTATGTCTTACCTAAAAACTCTTAAAGTTTTCCGACCACTGTGATAATACAATACATACTCGTCTGTTTTATTGAAACGACAAATTATTGTAAATACGCCTTCTGCCACTTTTGGGATATATGTTCTTACAGTTGTGCCTTTCTTAAGTTCGATAAGTTCTAGTCCACCTCTGGAAAATATTTGTCATTTGAAATTGGTTTTAGAATAAAGTATTGAAAAGAACCGTAAATATTAAATCCAAACTGAACAAAGATGTTACCTTTGTGGCGCATAAAGTCCATATTTTCCATCCTTAGTTACACTTCCACCCCATTTTGGTATGGATCTTAAATGCTTTTTGTTCCTTATATCAATGATAGCCCCTTTGTCGGTTGTCATCACAGCTATAAGGTGGCCTTTATGAGGCATGGCAACTAAGCCTGCAATATCCTATAAAGTATTAAAATTATTAGCTTCTTGACATTGCAGAAGTTCGAAGAAAACTGTAAATTATTTAGTATATATATTTTGAACTATCGTCGTAATTTGACTGGGTACCTTTATTCCACACATTTTCAACGGTATTCTATTAACAAGATTACCATTTTGAGCATTATGAACAAGTATACAGTCCCTATTAGTTTTATCCGCAGCTGAAAGGATAATGTGTTGGTTGTCTGAGGTTACAACAGCAGGCCTGAAGGGTACGCCGGTAATACTCCGTACAATGTATTCGAAGGTGTAAACCATTTCACCACCTACAAAAGAAAAATATTGTCGAATGAAATAGAGCGCCATATTTGTTCAAGATTAGGTTCAAATCCAGTTCTAACTGAGCCCAGGGTATGATGTGAAACTGAGTTCCTTTCTCTAATATCAGGTCAGTTCAGTGTTTTGTAATTAGGTTTCTATTTATGCAGGAATAGGTCTCTCTAATCAGTGCCCTGGAAAATATATTTTACCCTTTTTATTCTCCCATTTTTCAATTAATTTGTACTTTCAATAGCCAGATTTATTATTTTTTAATTGGTCACGAGTTTCATATGTTGTAGATTTCATGCTAAATCCTAATGCCAGTCAAATGTTTTGTGCTCTTACTTGGAATTTCCCTTACGCATACAGTAGCCGTAGTTCTCAGGAAATCTGTTCCTGGAGGATTGCTAGGCTTGGAAATGGACAGTATTTTGGATCCGTCATCGATCAGCGATAGTTGTTTGACCCCAGGTTGCTCATCTTTGAAAATTACTTGTTGCGTCAAACGTAACCATATTAGTATGTTTCCTGTCTCGGCGGAAATGATATACCTGTAAGGAAAAGAACAATTAGGCAACACTATCAATGAATCGAACAAAGTAACTTTTCTCTAATTTATCTAATTTACAACCCTCAAGACAGACATTCAAATGTGTGTGTTTTTACAGAATATTTAATACTTCTTACTTTCCATCTGGAGTGACAATAGCATGTGTAACGATGGCTCCTAAAGGACTGTCTGCCAATTTCGCCATCAGTTTTCCAATTCTCAAGTCCCATACTCCGACACAATTTCTGGTTACCGTCACCGCTAGACTGAGATTGTCCGATAAACTGCAATCATATGAAGAAATCTTAACTTGATTTAGTCACAATAATTTTTAATAGACGATATCGTACCTTATCGAATCCACTTGCAATTCATGTCTGTCAATAACGTGAACCTGTTCAAAAATGTTGTTGATATTCCATACTTTGACTGTCCTGTCGATTGAAGAGGTCACTATACTGTTCCAATTCCCCACAGTCAACGGTTCGAGTTGTATTATTCTTCCGAAATGGGCGTCTAAGATCTTGACTAATTTTTTGGTTTCGATATTCCACACATATAGATTTTTTCTATAGTCCGGAGAGTGAAAAACATTCAATAAATTCATAGTAATAGTAATGCACAACGGTGATTTAGTTCATGCAATGATGTAATAACTACCTTCTTACCTAACGCCGGCTATAGCATAATTCTTATGACCACTGAGCATGATCGAATTTGACTGCAACATTTTCGTCGTTATATTACGAGTGCCATAAGGAAGTGTTAGTACTATAGCATTATTATTGTCTATGCAATTCTCTTCGTTGAAATCCCAGATCACGAATCCGTTGCTGGTAGTACCTATAAAATATGTGAGGGAAAATATATGTTAGAAGTGTCTACCTTATAAATTTAGGATTTTTTTTCTTAAATTTTTCTAAATTTTGGATGCCCGACTTAATGCCCAAGTGGTTTTAGGGTTAGCTCGGATCTATTTAAGATTCTACCCATTGACCTACTCGATCCACTGATCTGACACATGTGGACTTCATGTGCGAAGCAGAGGGAGATGGTTATTCAGAATTTGGAAGGTGGATTTTTGTAAATGTTATGTCATTTGCCTTACTTTTTGACCATGGTGAACAATCTGTGCCCAATTTCATAGCTTACTCTCTAGTCATTTATCTTTTTAAAGATAGTTAATATTTTTACCATATAAGATCAGGTCGTGTTCATCTAACTTCAGCTGTAGCATGGCCTCTGTGTCATCCTTATCACTTCTTGGTAAGTCGAGTTGTTTTTCCCACGTCAAGTTTTCCATATTTCTCACGTATTTAGAGACACAGTATAAGGCAGCGGTCGTACAGGCATACAGTGTCGATTTGTCTTTTGTTAAGACCATTGCACTGAAAATAATATAATTTATAAATTTGCCAATTGTTGTCTAGATATTACTAATTTATTAAAAATATGTTGTTATTACCTACCTATGGTAGTCTAATATTTCATATTCTCCCTCTTTGCCTTTATATAATATTTTCATTCGGTCATCATCCAAATCGTTCTTCCAAAATACTATTCGATATTCTGTAGTCTTGTCCCACTCTATCACTAAAAAAGGTATTTTTTGCCTTAAGTTCTTCAAACATCATCTTTTTCTAATTTAATCCAAACTTACATAATATAGGCCATTCTTCTTTATTCAATGGTCCATTAAAATCCTCCTCTCTGTTGCCTCTCATGTCATACTTGACCCAATTTTCGGCTCCGTATATAAACAAATTATGGTTTAATAAATATATTCCTATGACGCTGTTTCCTTCTTCCAGGGGATTGTCGATATTCACGAATTCGCTTGAGAGCATGTTAAGTAGAACCGTCTAAAAAATGTATGAATGAAAATATATGATTCTAAAGTGAATATAATATTACCTGGTTGTTGTTTGTATACGCAGCCGCCCACTTATTGTCCGGACTTAGTACCAAGTGTTGCATGATTCCTTCGATATTAGGATTAACATCTCTTGCCAAGTCGCTAGTCGATAGATCCCACGTTATAAACCTATTGGATACTGACACTATGTATCGGTAGTCTGACGTTAAGCATATAGAGAACACTGCAAATTGATGACCTTCGAGGGAGTACTGAAATACAAAACCCACTTAAGATTTTTCATTGCTAAAAGCTGCAATTATTGTATTCAGCCAAGAACGGTAATAGTTACTAGAATATGCCTGACTCAAGCAACATTTAATTAAATGTTGCCAAGTTTTAATCAGTAATAGTTGAAGGGAGGCCAAAGGGCCTTGCCAATAGGCCCAGGACTCCTTAACCACCTACACCACCTCTAGTCCACCACCAGTCAGGTCTTTGGGACATAACCCAAAGCCACACTCGTTTTCAACAGGCGCTAAATCCAAGGGGTTAGCGCCCCCAAGTCCTTTTAGAGTAAGGCCCTGCTAAAGACTAAATTTTCTGATAGCCCATACTTTACCCCGTTTATTTATGACAAAGGACACCTCAACAACTAACTAAAGACGAAAAATCTCGACAGGGAGTCAAAATCACTCAACCAGATGGATATGCTATATTGTCAGGGACTATCAAAGTAGAGGAAGCAAGAGAGTTTAAGAATATTTTATCAACAGACTCAATTAGGCTTTTTAACTCCATCAGTTAGGAAGATTTAAAAGGTGAAGATGCGACTGTTGTTTGAGGAAACGTTCAGTTAAATAAATAAATAAAATCTTTATTAGTTCTAACCATCGCCCAATGGGCATAGAACGTGTCAAATAAGAACAAATACATAAATATTTACAAGAATCACAAGATACAGTTTTCCAATTACATAACATATACTATCACCTACTTATGAGCTCACAAATAGACATATACACCAGAATATCACAGTTGTTTTATTTCATTCCTATAATATTCAAATCATAATATGCTTTTTTTTCAAGAAGGTTTATAAGTTTTTTTTTTAAATCATTAGGTTTAAGTCTATAATTCATGGGAAGTTTATTCCAAATTTTCTTAATAGCAATTCTGAAACTTCTCTGTATATATGTATACTTTGTTTTTTCAATTTTATAGTCCCCTTTTTTTCTGGTATTATAATGATGTTCATTAACTGAGTAAACAAAGAGATCAGAATGTTTTTTTACAAAGATGACTGCCTCCAGTATGTAGAGTGACGCAAAGGTCAATAATGCATACTGTACAAAGTATGGTCTCCAGCTTTCCCTCTGGTTTATCCTGAAGATTTTTCTTAAGCATTTTTTTTTGTAGTATAGAGTTTCCCCAAAATATAATCCCATATCTTATCCTTGAGCATACATATGCCTGATAGGCGACCAATGCAGTGTTTTCTCCCAGACTTTCCGACAAAATCTTTAATGCATACACATATTTAGCCAAGTTTTGTGATAAGATATTTATATGTTCTTTCCAATCAAGCCTGCGATCCAGAGTTACACTCAAAAATTATACACATTCCTCATTACTAATTAAGCTACCCTTGTAAGTCAGTGATATGTGTCTTTTATAATCCCTATTCATACTTACGAGCTGTGTTTTTTCTACATTTAATATAAGATTATTATTAGCAAACCAGTTGTCCAAGACAGACATGATCTGAACAACCCGATCACTACATGCCCCAACCGAATTTTCTTCAATCAAAATTGTCGTATCATCCGCATAACATATCATAGTGTGCTGGCTCACGATACTGTCAAGATCACCAGTGTAAATAACATACAAAAGTGGTCCCAGTATTGACCCTTGCGGGACACCCCTTGTTATATTTTTCAAGTCTGATTTAATTAACTGTTCTGGATATGACCCTGTGGAAAAAACAAGGTTAATGATGATATGGGCCAATGGCTTTGCTATTAGATCTGCAGTATCCTTCAACAGACGCACTGGTATCTCGTCATCACCCACTGATTTCTTATTCTTTAGCGATTTTATACAACCGATCACTTCCTTTCTATCAGTCAGCCCAAAAGCAAGACTGTTTTCATTTCGCTTCATATTCTTATAATTGATGTTAGATTGTTGATTTAGATTTGGACAAGCACTGAGAAAGTAATCATTCACCTGATTAAGCAGTTCATGAGATGATACAGAGGGCATCGAGTCCCTTAAGTTCTCCAGAATATTATTATCAGTTTTAGTCTTTTTATTGGTAACTTTTTTAATGAATCCCCATGTTGCCTTTCCTTTATTTTCTGCAGTATTAATGTTATTTATATACGTCATTCTTTTAGCTTTTTTGCATAGTGATGTTAACGTTTTAGCATAGGTTTTGTATTCGTTTTTGTTATTTCGCCCCTTAACATTTTTCTCCTCAGATACCTCTTCTTTTGACAAGAGGTTTTTAAGCCCCTTGTTATCCAAGTCTTTGCCCTTACGTTGTCTTTATTTTTATAAAAATTTTTAGGAAAGACCTGGTTTAATTTAGATGTCATTTGATGCAAAAAGAGCCTGTATGCTTCATCAACCTCTACCATTCCCAGTAGCCCATCCCAATCATCGATCAACAGTTCATTACGAAAATGTTGCCTTCTACCCTTAGAAAAAATTCGTTTAAAAATACTTTTTGGTGGTTCTTTCGGTTTTTTAATGTTAAATAATAATGTTTGAGCATAGTGATCAAAAAGCCCAAGATCCAAGACCCCACACTCATTAAAATCGTCAAAGTTGATAAAAATATTATCGATTAAGGTGCTAGTTGTTTTTGTGACCCTTGTTGCTGTATATATCTGCTGTGTTAGACCATTAGTTGACATTATATCCAGAAAGGTGTCAGAATCCCTATTTTTTACAAACAAATTACAGTTGAAGTCCCCTACCAATATAATTTTATACTTTTGAAATCTACAATTTATGACATTTATAATTTCTTCCAAGATTTCCAGAAAAAGATTAAAAACTACCTAAATTTGTATGATACAACCTTTGCTCTCTTTCAGTAACCTTTATACACGAACACTCCAATTGTCCCTCTATGCGCATCGTCTCAATCTCTGGAATGCTTACTGCATTGATTCCATCAGCCACTAGTATACAGGTTCCCCCATGTTCCATTTCTTTCCTTGAAAAGCAGGATGCCATTTTGTATCCTTCTATTGTCAAATATTTTCCTTCTTCTTGTTTTAGCCATGTTTCGGTAAAGCATATTATTTGCGGTTTCGCTGGCATCATATTAATGCTCAATTCAATATGTTCAATTTTATTTCGAATACACTGAATATTCTGGTGCATCAACATACACTCCATCCCATCCTTTCCAGAAGTAGGTTCGTCCATCAATATATTCTCAGTCTCTTGTTCTCTCATCACAGACCCGTCATTTGTTTTGGTAGTAATCAGTTTTTGCCACCTTTATAATCCTTAGAATGTTGTTGAAATATTTAATTCTCAGATCCTCCTCACCATTCAACTTTCGCTGTTCCATCTCTGCTCGTAGCTGTTTATATTCTTCGATCTGTTGTTTAGTTTTGTCAAAACTCAATGCAAAGTTACTATACAGTGGTAGTTTCGTGAGTTCTTTTGCTTTGAAGAACAATGTTCTCACTTGCTGTTCTGTTTCCAAAACTACTTTCAATTCAGAATTTTGCTTTCCTATCCGTTTTACTTTAATATTCTTTGTCTCCATGTCTGGACACCTGCATTTATCATGTCCCTGATTTTGTTTAGATCACCGTCTTCTGTTTCGTCCGATTCTATGCAACCAAAGACCATTAGATCAGTTTTTCTTGCATCTCTTTCGCCAATCTCTCTTATTGTAGCTGTTGTGTCCACTGCTGTAGGTGTTTCTTTACCTGATTCGATCTTTTCCAATTGTGTTTTAAGTTTGTTAATTTCATCTCTTAGTGCCTGGTTTATCTGGATTTGCTTGTTATACATCTCCAATACTTTATCAAATTTTTCATCCATTTTATTTAATTTCGCCATCAAATCTTGTAACGAAACGTCTTTTTTTTGGGATTGTGTTTTTGTTGGAGTTACCTCCCCTTCCTTTTTGCCACAGTTTCCACACAGCCATCGCTTTCCTCTGGGGTTTTGAAGTTCTTTTTGATAAACATTTAAATTCGTCGATGTTATTCCTACACATTTTGCATGATACCATGCCGAACATAGATTGCATTGTATTGCATATGTATTATTCGTACTTTTATTGCACTTTGGACAGATATTTGCCATTAGTGTATGTCTGGTTGTCTAAATTTTCTCAGCCCACTTCTCCGCTTTAAAATTTGACTTAGCCCTGGTAGTTGATTCCCAGCGTAGAAATAAGAAGAGTTTGACAATTTGCCAAAAGAGTGTAGTTAGAACTGGGATTTTTGCGCCAAAAATACAGGAGCGTGTTTTTGTGAGGTTAGGTAAGGCCTTTTGTGTGCTTTTTTTTATTATTTTATCTTCTAACATCTTCATATAGCCCTTTTCCTTCAACTGTGTCTTCTTCTTGGCCTCTTCTGTCTCTTTTGGTACCACTTTTGATTAATTTTCGATACTATTTTTTCCAATTTCCAATGATATTTCACAACCGAATTTTTAAAAACACTCTCGTGACAGCTGTCAATACAGTTATTCCGACAACTGCATCTACGATCAACTGACATATTGATACGCATCAGTACTAAGGAAACTTTAAAACTAACAAGGTCTTATGACATAAAAATGCCCAGTATTTAGTAGGCAGACTTATTCCTCTCCTTTTCTTCATTTTCGACCTATGCTCGTCCACATCTAATGTATGTGCGTCTCTCCAATCCTTTCTATTTCCTGTGTTATCCTCTTTCCACTTGTTACTATTCCTATATAGAACATCCATCTTTTTTGGTTTCATTCTGTCTGGATAATGAAGTTTGTTAAATTGTAGTCGATTCATCTATTTCAGTGTCTAGGGACATTTTCATAAATAGTCTTGATTAGCTGACGATAGCATTTTCCAGAAACCTCAGGAGAGATTATTCTTTATGGAGTCAGATGGTTGCTTAATTTGCAATGGATTTTTCTCTTAATGGTGATCTATGTTACTGATGTATTATCTCAAACCGGTTTGTGGTAAATGGTGTTGGAATGTTGATAGGTTTGTACTGGCATAATTTTTGGAAAGGAATGTAACTTCCTAGTTTATTTCCCTTCACAAGCATCATGATCTCTGTCCCATTTTTTGCAGATTTGCTTCAAATTTTCAATATCTCTTCTATGATTTGATCTTCTTTTGAACATGTATTGTTCTAGGTTGACTGAAATCTGTTTCCAATTCATACTTCGGATATCAAAGTCAAAAACCTTCTTGCGTTTTGTCATCTTAGTGACTCACCTATATTATGAAAAATCTTTGTATTGTAAATGTAGAATTAATTAACTTACTTTTAAGGGCCCTCCAGGTGTATGTAAGCAATGATACAAGGGAAGGAGTGCACAGTCAGTGGGTCCTTTAACGTCACAGTCGTTTAGTAACATCTTTATGTTGGGATTAGGCGCGACCTCGGGCAGCAGTCTCCCTATGAGCTGAGGAGCCAACATATTCGGATACTGACCTAGGACGGCTCCTCCTAGGCGTAGGGCATCGGCCACCAGCATAAGTTCTCTAAAAATATAGTAAGTTTATGTCCACATTTTTATTCCGCTTTCTAATATTACCTTTTGGCATCTTTATCTTCAATATGAATTCCTGCATCCTCGTAATCGGCCAACAGTGACTGAAGAGGGCAGCTCGATAACTTGGCGTGCAACCATTCGTAATTGAATAAAACATTTTCGTATAGGTCTGTAAACCTTCGAGATCTGACTAGATGGAAAGGCAGTTCTCCAAACTGAAACCATAGAATGTTGTAACTTTTTTAATAATAATGTTTTGTAAATATTGTACCTTGCGTAAGTTGTATCTAGACACTTTGCCATCCTTCGAATGGAATACCAGTGGTTGGACCGGTACCTTTCTGTCTGCCACGCCCTCCTTGTCCGTCAGATTAAACCTGAGTGAAAATACATGCATATATCTTGCTAAAAGTACCCATATTTGATATTATTTTAAATAATTGTTGCTGCTCTACTAGCCAAAAGCCAAAAGAGTCAGCTACTGGTTAAATGAAGTAGGAAGAATAATATTGTCAATTTTGATATTATTGCTAAATGAATGTTTGTTGGTATAATACCTGTGCCTTTGTATCTCGGTGTATTTGAACGGTTTGGGCTTGCCCCCTCCCCATATTCCCAAGAAGTAGTCCGCAATCATAGAATGGAAGTACAGGGCCATGTTCATATTTTTGAAATACCGTTCCTTTGCTGTGTCTCTGAATTGTCTAAAAGAAATAGATATATAGTCACCACTCCCTTCCATGTAGCATTCACATTCAGCCACCCTTGGATGTAAGCCGTATTCAGAAACCAATTTGGTCTACGCTTCCAATCTTTATATGTTAACTCCATCTTTTACATCGTTGATTTATTTGAAAAAGTCTTCTATCATTGTCATGGTTATCTCAAATTACGTCATTCAATTCGATAAGTATTTGTGAGGCTGCAAAGCAAGGGACAGTTTTAGTTTTTTTTTTTGGTATTTGAGATGGTATGCTTCATTCTTGGTAATTTTTGTATTTATGTCTATATAATTTCATATTCATATTTTTATGTTATTTTAGCCATAAAAAATTGACCTGGAACAAACCCATAAATGCAATACTCAAGTAAGTTTGGGATCCTCCAAAGTGATTATCGAACTGAGTTACGTGGTTTGAGACTACGATGGCAGTGGTAGAAGACTGACGTGCTCTGCTCTAACTAATCAAGCCAATCGAGTAAAACACGGAGGAGACAAATTATGTTAGTTAAAGCTTAAACATTTTGTTATATTTCCACTAAAAATAAATTGGACCTCTTATAGGTACATATCGATACCACAAACCCAAAATTTTACCTGTGATACCAATTCATTACGCTTACTCCATCTGCTTCTCTCTCAGACAGGTAGTTCGGCAAATCGTTCCTAATTCTCGTCCATAGCAAAGGTGGTATTCGCCTGACTGGAGGTAGATGGTATTGGTACACGTCATCTAGCACTTTGTCGTCCAAGGAAATGAGATCTTCAAGTTCTGATTCTGATAGGCCGCTTTTGGCGGCCGTTATGTAAGCCAATCCGTGGAAGACCAATATTCTGCCATGCTTAAAATTAATTAAATTGTTAATATTAATCTTTGAATGTTATTAGTTTCTTTACTTGTTTTTCGATCCTCTCGAACAACATCATGATCGAGTCCATGACAGTCGAAGCCAAATGTGTGTCCTGGCTTTTGGTGTAGCTCCTCCATCGGCAGATTTCGGCGAATACCAGCTTGACAAATATCGGAAGACTACATTTATCGATGGCATTCGATACCAGACGCCATTGGTAGTTGGTTAGATCGCGACAGGCAGTTTTCATCCACATCCTTAAACCACCAAATATAAGCTTGCATGAACATATAACTTAGTTTTAAACGTACTTTATAACTCTCATTGCCAATTCCTCTCCCAAGGCCCTGACTTCTATAAAGTTTTCTTCGACATCTATCATTCTTCGTAATATGTGATACTCCTTTGATGCTTCGGGGTTTGATTCTTCGAATGCGCATGACACTATTATCTTGCAGTGTTTGGGAAGGCGCGTTGGCAACCAAGATACCTACGGCATGAACTCAATTCAACATGGATTTGGACATTTAAATATCACGGGTTTCACCTTATTTGCATCTGCTGATCCAGTGAGCTGATCAACTGAATCTAAAAACAGCAATAATGGTTGTTCTTTGGTGGCGAGGGTCAGCAATTGTTTAAAGTGTGCTGTCAATGGAACAAGGTCATCCGGTATGCCATCAAATGGAAACATAAAATTGTATGATATCTACAAAATTAAAATAATGAATGCCTCATCAATTTTGCAGATGTTCAATCAGCTGCTTACCTGCTGACATATAGATATCAGGGTAGGCGTCAAAGCACTAGAATCTGGAGTAGTTCCTAAAAACCGTACAATGCTCATAGGTTTAGCTCCTTCAAACCAGGCCAGTCCGGTGGACATACTAGCGGCTTTGGCCAGTAATGACGTTTTACCGCAGCCCCCTTCACCGTATAAAACCAGCAATTTGTCGGAGTCGCCCACCATGTATTGATGGATGTGCTCTAAATTTTCTTCTCTTCCATAAAATACCTAGAATCAATAAGCCATCTAAATTAATAAGGTCAATAAATATGTCTTTTGCTCTCACAACCTTCATAAGGACCGATTGTGAAGTACATTTGTAATCTAGAAATATAAGAGAAGGAAAGTATATTACCTATCTTGAGGTGTAATGTGTGAATGAAACGTAGACATCAATGAGTTGGGTATTTGGTTTGATTCAGGCAAGCTCTTTAGTGATATATGGTAAGTCACTAGAGTCTTTTAGGTGAGGAAGTAGATTAGCTCACTGACTTGGTACCAGGCAAGTTATCAGATTATTCTAGTATTACGAGGAACCAGGCATGAGTGCAGAACAACAGGTAAGCTATACAAAACTATGACAAGGTTAAAACGGCCGGGCCTCTATCTTATATTAGGTATGTATGCTCATCATGGCAATATCAGAATATACTCACGTGTAGGGAATGTGAGGAAGATAAAGAAGTAAGTCCCTTTTCACTATGTGAGGTACTATTACTTTAGTACCGCTTGCACATTCAGACGAAGATTTAGATTGAAATGGTTGGTAACCTCGGGTAAGCTACAGGGATTTGAGCTTAATTGCATTCAACAATTACTAAAACCAAACTGGGTTCGTTCTGTTCCAAGATCGTCAGATATAATATTTTAATCCAGTAGCAACCAGCTCCAAATGCATGAAGAAATATGAGACGAAATTACCAGGTTTGAGTTCTATAGCATTGGAGTAGAAGTTTTCTGATGGTTTGGCTGAGAGTGAATGTGGCACTAAAACCCATCAGATTGCATCTCTAGTTCTAACTGTATCACATCAGATTTATAAGGGCATTCCTGAATCTAAAGGGAGCTTAGAGGAAAATTACTGCTCAATAGTCCTAACAATGTTGGAAAACTGACTGATCGCTCTATAAAACATCTTTTATTCCCTCAGCACATTGTCGAAACACCACACCTTGTCGAGGAAGACTTAGTAATGAGGATTTCATAATCATTAATTAATTGTGTTAAGATTCTTCAGAGGGAAGGATATCTACATTTGCTCAGACAGCAGAGCTGGCCTGTCGGCACTTGGGTCTGATAGGGTTCATTCTTCTGAGTTAGGATCGTCTTGGGGGCCTTGGCCGGGCCTAATAGAGTCAATCATGAGTTCCAGGACACTCGAAGGTCGATCTTCTGGCACCACAATGCGTCCAATGGGACCTGCGACTGTAATAGGTGATTGAGCGGGTCAGGGACCTATAGAGCTCCAGGAATGAGACAGGCTACTCTTAGGAGACGCAGAACATTTTTGGCTCTGAAGAAGGGGACATGAGGCTTTTAACAGGGTTCCCCACAAGAGGTATGAGGGGTTCCTGAACTTAAGGACATAAGAAAAGTACAACTGAGCAAGCTGTGTGTCTATGCAAGGGAGGCCGGGTTAGTGGGCTGAATTAGGGCGTCAGTGGCTTACGTGCGGGGGATCTCTTGCCCACGCTTTTAAAATTCATTCATTAATTCAACTATTTTAGCCTGGTTATACTTATTTCTTTTACCTTCACAGAGTTATTGCACGCGTGCAAATGTTGCAGTATTTCGGTAACTATTTGTCCTTGGGCGCTCGAGTCTTCCTTCCTCATCGCCCTATCTACTAACTTGACGATGTTCTTATAGAAATGCATTATGAAGTGTTTTAAGTACTCTTCGTGGGTTTCCGTATCTAGTCCTTCTCTGCCAATCCACTCCACGGTATATCTGAAAATATATCAAATAGGTTTTGTTTTAGGTCGTGACAATAGATTGAGATTTAGAGATCATACTGTGAAGTGTATGCTTAACACACTCTCACTACGATGAGACAAGTGTTTTGGAATGCAAAGCAAAAATAAGTGTTACTGTACTTTTGGAAGTTGCTGGTTTCGATCTTGTTTGGCAATCTCACGTCTCTAAGATCGTTGAGTAACTTGGTCGACTCCGTATCCAAACTTCTGTTTATGATGTCCACGAAGAGGGATGCTTTCTTGAGGTTTTGTAAGTTGATATTATTGATCATCCGGATGTAAGCCAGGCAATGGTTTTTAGTGTTTTTCACATTTAAAATGCCGTTTATCACTTCTCGTTCCGTTACTGAAATAGACAGAACAATGTTTTACTGAACCTGATGATTCTCGATTGAATAATGACGATATGACATGTTATTATTTTATTCATATAAAAGTCAGTCATTGCTACTACTTACCTGACATAAAATAGTTATGCATAGCATCATTGTCCATTTTCCCTTGTTGGTGCAAAGAAGCTGCCGCTTTGCGAAATAGTTTTTGAAACTTGCCCAGGGTATCCCACCATTTGGCTTGATCCTCCGCTTGTAGCTTAGGAATTCTCTAGGAATAGTTTAATTTGTATTAATCTTCTAATATATTTTTAGGTGCTTTACACTTACTTTGTTGTTAAAATTTATCAGAATTGATGAGATGGGCTGTAATACGGAGATGGGGGGAACGGCATTGCTATCTTTTCTATACCACGTGTCTATAGGGACGACATCTTGACCGGTCGCATGCAGTTCATCTCGTATCATTTGAAGTTCCGAGGATAGAATGTATGTTGGTATGGGACGGTAACCGTATTTTTGTCCAAGAAATACCTATATGCATACACGTTATGTAATTTCATATTACAGTGTTGTAGTATTTAATAAGATAAGGTATGTCATACTTTCAGGGGTTATGATATTTAGTATTTGCAATTAAATCCCAGTATAACAGACAGTTATAAGTTTGGTGGTGAGAATATTCATAAAAATATAATAAGATATTATATGAGACTCTACGAGGACCATAAGAAGCTAAATGTTCTAAAGCATATGACGTACCACGAAATTTGGACCCATTGATAGCCTTTGACAGTTCTGAATTTCCTTCATGCATAGCTCCGTTGTCATATGATCGTCAGTAGCTTCATCTCTTACACCCCATCGCATATCAACTACCTATAAATTCAAATAATGAATTGTACCATTGTTTAGCTTCGGTTTCACTATGGGAAAAATGTGTTGCCTTAAAAATGATTTGCCCTTAAGTACCTAACTCCTAATTTAATTTTCGTTGTTTAAGCTAATGGTTGTTGCATGCCAATGTTATAGGAAAATATATTTAAGTATTGGTCTAATAGTAATTAATTTTCTCGACTTTTCAGGATTGATGTGTCCTAATGCAGATACAAATACAAAGTAATTACTTTCAGTCATGTAAGAAAACTTCCAAAATTAAGTTTTCCACACGAACGAAATAAACTCCTCTTTGGAGTAAAAAAGTGGCCCAATGATGCATTTCTAAAGCTCTATTAAAATGTCAAAGCAAAGTCATCTACTAAGCTATAAATACGTGTTTAAAAACACGCTTTGTCTCTAACAATCTAGACCGATATATCGTTTTAATATATTACCCCATAAACTAAAGCGCGAGGGTTGCCCTTGGACCCGTTAGTGCCATGGAACGGATTGGTACGCGAAATGACCTACAAATTTCGCGAATAGCTCAACTGTCTCAAAGTGAAATCGATCAGGTGATTTCCCACATTCAATGTTAATTTATCTGTACGTCTTTGCCTATTATTTTTTTCGATTGTGTTAATCACGCATAGGGTATCTTAACAGTTGGTCGAAGGGTTCTTCGTGCACTTGAAGGAAATTTGTCCGAAGGCTGTACCAGATACTAATGGACTTGGTTTAGATTTCTCCCAACGGATCCCGCCTCCTGATGAAGTGTTCTTTTGATATTTAAATTGTAGTCAGCAATTATAACTATATTTAAAATGAAATACTTACCTGAAATTCCAGTCCGTGCTTTTCTCTGCAGTAATCTTTAATTTTCGGGTAACATTTGGCCATCAGGGTATTCCTTTCCATCGTTGTATCTTAAAAACAAATATTTAAAAGGATCACGAGCTTTAAGGATAATTTTGAATAAAAAAACAATTTTCTCGAAGGAAAACGCCCAGGTTTTGAGATATTTGTGTTCCCATTTAAATAATAAAAATTATGTATACAGGGTGTCTCTAAGAGATCTGTTAACACAAATTCCTGACGCTGAGGATCTATCTAGCCCAATTTATCTTGCTCAAAAAAATGCTGAATTTCCAGGAATCTACCTTGAAACTGTAATTTAATTTACAATATGAAATAATCATTAAGCCTGAATTAAGTTACAGCAATAATACATCTGGCTTTACCTACCTGTAAATGTAGAACTAGTAAAAATCCTGACAATTTTGGAGCTGACCGGTGGCAAACTCTCCAGAGAACCAGCGAAAATTAAATCTATCGTCCTGTCGTCCATGGTTCAGCCTAAATCGTTGCAAAATCAGCTTAATCTTTATATAATCATCTTATTCGATTTTTAGTATTTTTCAGCATGATTTCGACCGAACTTGATGCAATTCGCTCTCGTACTGAACTGCGTTTCAAACGTTTGATGGAGCGCGCCAAATTTCGCAAGTAAATCGATTGGCTTATTCGTATATTAATCATATAATGTGTTCCCAGAACGACAACAGGAACATTGTTAATTATTTAATAGGTGAAAAAGCGGGTTGTAAACAACTATTTTTTATGTATTTTGCCGTTAATTAACTTGGCGGAATCTCAGAATTGCGGAACTGTGAAAAATGAGATAATTGCTGAACAATATTTTCACTGCCTGGGCCTATATAGACTAGATTGACTGGTTGTTTCCGTACGTTTTTCTGCTGTATAGCAAATTTATCCAGCAATTTTTCCAGATCGTTAAACCGCAATGGGATCCTTATAATTTTGTTTAATTCCAGGTTACTATGTAATCGTGCCAATATCCAGTCAATCCCAATTTCATCATGCAAGCTCAGCCGTCCACAAGTATGGAGGTCGCGGTGGACCCCCACACCACCCAAATGAACCAGTTCATGTCTTACATTAAGACACTGGGTAATCCCGACTGCAAGGATGTGCTCAAACTCAAGGCCATCCAAGAAATAAGCAAGAATTTTGAGGTAATTAATCACTTTTTATTTTCTGCTATAGTGTTTTGCTGATGATTTATTTTGTTTTTAGATGATCCTGAATTCGACGCACTATCCAACATTCTTGAAACTATCTGTTAAGGTTTTTCTTAACATATTAGAAGAAGGGGACCCGTACTTCATTGCAGAATATAACATCCAACAGGTAATGGAACTTAAGGTATCATTTCAGGTTTGTCGACCTAATTTTCTTCTCTGAATCAACATTCGACTGAAGTTGTAGACAGAATTCTAGCAAGAAAGTTCAACTTTAACTCTATAGCTAATGGAATTTTTCCAATTGTTTGGAAACTCTCTTATATATCACCCATATATACAAACTCTGGCAGTAAATCTTGTACTGAAAACTATAGACCAGTTTCAAAAATATTCTTATATCAAAAATAATAGTCCATAATAACTGACTTTCTGTAGGACTCTTTTTAAATATTATAATTCAACAGCAGCATGGCTTTTCTAATAATAAATCAATTACTACCAATCTGTTGCTTTACAGCGAATATATATCGGAGGCCTTGGAGAAGGGCAATGTTGTGGATTCGGTCTACACCGATTTGTCAAAGGCCTTTGATAAAATAAATCATCAGTTGCTTTTGAGGAAATTGTCTGGTTATGGGGTTCATGGCACATTTTTGCAGTGGATCAATTCATATATTTCTGGTCGAACACAAGTTGTCACAATAAAAAATCACTTCTCAAAAGTCGTAAGTATTACTTCTGGGGTTCCTCAAGGGGCACATTTGGCCCCATTATAGAAATAGAGCAGCAGTGCGGTGAAATCGCTTCAGAACATCATTGATGAACTGATGCCAGAACTTCAACAAAAACACTCTTTCATTGACGTACGAAGACGAGGTTGCAGAAATCGAAACCAAATCGATAAACGATTATGAAAAATGCAGACTTGGAATAGAAGAACTTCAAACAAAACTTGACCAGCAGGCAGAAGTGATACAATGTCTGCAAACTCTGAGACTCAAACCATCATGAGAATGGTTAGCACACAGTCACAGACATGAATTTTGAACAAAGCTATTGCAACACAAACTTTCAACACAACAGCTATCCGGCAAAACTCGGAGTCTCAAACAGATATTATTTTATATAGGCATGGACTGGCAAGATACCGGGGCTACAACATGATCCGAAGTCTTCTTCAACGCAAACAAAAATAACCTGGTGCTTAAAACCCAGAATTCAGTAGGATTTGCTGAGCCGTGACTCCGGATAGAGGAAGTGGAGTGTCGTGTCCATCCTCTCTGCTACAGGCAAGATCTCAGCGAAACCCTCAGCTGCTCTTAATGGGAAACAAAAATGATATGAAGGGTGTGCACTTCCTCTTGAAAACGGAAACTCAATCAAATTATGACATTAACTGTCAGTACCCAGGGTCGGCGGACTTAATGGATGACATGGTCGGGAGGAATGCCCAGTTGAGTATTAAATTTACAAAGACTGACTATGTAGTACTCTTTGCAGGTCTCCAAAATGCAATCAGAGACAATGGAATGTTGGTCGTATCGGAGGATTTTGATGTCTCTGTTGGAAACCCTTAAGTTCTTCTTCAGCATTCCACAGAACTCCTTGTGCTTGTCGGTAGCTATCATCTCGCCGTAGCAACCCACCACAAACACGACCCACAGGGCATCTGTAGATTTTCCCCAATTCGCTGATAATGTTGAGGTCTCTGGTCACCGATAGTAGGTCGAGCTCTGTGAGCTGATTGACAGAGTTCACAGCATATCTGGTTCGCTTAAGATTTACTTGTTTGCGCCAGTTCTGAATGTGCGAAACAGCTACCTCTATAATGAACCTCACCAAAATGTCGGGCTTATTGTGATAAAGCCTTTTCTCGGTAAGGATCTTCTGGCCCGCTTGGACGGTCACCTGGCGGCCCTGGGACAGAAACTCAGCGTTGCATACGGCCTAACCAAACTGAAGGTTCCTGGAGTGATGTTGTGAGGCACCTAGACTCTTCAACAATCTCTTCAGGATCCAATGTGCAACGTTGCCATGGCGAGTGATGTAAGCGTTGCGTTGGTGACACATGCGGCTGAAACATGGTATGCTGTCTCAGTTTTATTACACCCTCTTCTACAGTTCCATCTGAATGGTAATGAGCCCAGTCCGTGTAATTGCTCTTCAGCAGTCGATTAAGCATTCCCCTCCTCCAAGTGTCCAAATTTGGAGATAAGTAGGCTGGGAATGTGATTTTGTCTGCCTCTTGCAGAACCACTTTTCCATAGTGCATGTTTCTGGTCCGGTACTTCAAGTACTTCATAGTACTTCTTCTTCTGATATTTGGTTCATCTGGTGTTCGAACCTGGTACTTTACGGCATCCACCTTTTTTTAAAGTTTGACAATTTTTCAGACACTCTGTGAGGTCCCTGTGCTTCAACAAATATATACCTTTTTTGGCAAAGCCAATTTCAGTCTCATGTTCTATAGACCTTATACCTAAACCTCCTTTTTTTGGCTGGCAAGTAAACTGAAGCATTTGATGATGTTCTGTCCAGGTACTTGTAGCCTTCTTTTATTTGGGGCAGGAAAGGCACATTGTCATCTTCGTCTTCCACGTCTGTTGCGTTCCTGGAGTACATACCGCACTTGGCGATATTCAACTTCAGGCCTATGTCCCCTGCAGCTTTGGCAAGCTCTGTGGTGATCAACTTGATACCATTTTTCGTGGGGGCATGACACTTGAAGTCATCGATGGTTTCATGTTTTCTCCTAGTTTCTTTGCAAATCTCTGGGTTGTGCATGATGACACAGGCTGTCATCAACACAAACAGGAGTGGGCTAATGGAGTCACCCTGTAGCAGTCCTCCTTTTACTGGGATTGGTCTGGTTTTGTTTTTATTTATTTGCACCCTGAAAGACCATAACTTCACTGCACTTTTCAAGGCGTGCTTGATCTTTTGGAGGAGTGGCACGCCATCAATGAGTCTCTTCAAGCATCTGTGTTGAAGCGAGTCATAAGCCTTTTCAGCATCATACCATGACGAGAAGCTACTGGTCCTGTTCAGTCTTGCCAGACAAGAGATGCTCTTGTCAAGCAGCACTCTATGCACTGTTCCCCATACATTATCTCTTGCAATCTGTTCCAGGGGTATAGCTCAGTCGGGAAGTGAGCTCTTCAAAAAGTTGGCTATGACAGCTGTGATCACTTTGTAATCTATGTTGAGCAGTGAGATTGGTCGGTAATTGGCTGGATTGGTGTCGTCTCCTTTCTAGTACAATAGTACTACATTAGCTCGGACATCTGCATCTGAAAACCTGGAGTTATTATTTAGAGTATCTATTGTGAATTTGATAATGTACTTTTTTGCTGCTGTTAGTACTTTGTACAAGTAGGCCGGTATTTGGTCTTCGCCTGGCGCCTTCCAAGGGGCAGTCTTCTTCAGTACGCTATTAATTTCCCTCTCTATGTTGTTTTCTTCCAACTGGTCTTCATACTGCTGGGCTTTGGATTGTTGTTTTAATTTGTGAAACCATTTGTTAAAAATTGGTGTGGAAGTATTTCCTGGCAAGTGCTGGTAGAGTTGTTTATAGAATTTTTAAATTTTCTCTGTTGTTAGGTTATTTTTTCTTTTGTTATTGTTGTTTAGGACATCTATTGATGGTTTGCTATAGAATCTGCTTCTAAATTCAGTTATTTCAGCCCTTTTTTTTGTTCAGCTAGCCTTACTTAAAGAATTCTCTTTCTTTCCTTGGTTGACGTTACATATTGCCCTGGTGTCATTTTTAGCTTCTTCATTGTCCTAACTTCATTCATGAGCCTTCTGCTTAGCCTCTCGCCCCTCTTTGAGGATATTTCTTCAGCTTTTTGTATGTGGATCTCTAGCTTTCTTATTTTTCTCTCAGTTATTAGGTATTTTGGTTTGTAGTTACCCTTTTTCCCTAAAACATCTTTCTCAGGAGTGCCCCAGTAACATAAATTGCATTTTTTGTGCCTGTACTGTTTTGTATTTGATATATTTTGTCTTGTAATATACTGTCAATTTTGTTTACCTTTGCATTGTTTGATGGCCTCAGGAAAAATTTCTTGATTTTCTCCTTCTTTTTGCCTGTTGTTTGTAAAAATTTGTCAAAATTTCCATTTAGCATCCTTGTTTCTTCGTCGTTTATTTCACAGACTGTTGGTATTGCAGCTGGTGTGTGTAACTCCTCACCGATCTCTTCCCGTAACTGTGAATTTTGACTGCTCGTTTGACTAGCCCCTTGTTGTTGCTGGTGTTCGTTTGGGGTTGGTTCTGCAGGTGGCTCCTGGGGTTCTTGGGTTGAGGTTGCTGGTCTGGGGTTTGTGTTTTCTTCGTTCTCATCTTTATCTTCCTCGTTATCATTATCTTCTGACGAATCACTCGAGCTGCTGCTTGACAGGTCTCTCATGTAATAAACATTTGGATATTGCTCACGAAGCTTAGTAGCAATACCCTTTTGTGTTCTGCAAGGAAAAAGGTCTTAAATGGCTCTAATTCTGTTTGTTATTTGTGTCTCCGTTCTTGCTTTATACGCCCTGATTAGCCTTTTTGTCTCACCTTCTGTCCACTTGTTTACCACTGCGCGTGGTTCTGCATTATGTTTTAATTCCAGATATTTCTTCTTAATCTTCTTAATCGCGGATAGTGATCTATTTGGAATTTGTTGATGGATAATTTCAAAGTTTTTCTGGTGAGTTTTCCATCATTAAGCCTTATTTGTTGCCTTATAAGGTCTGCTTGAAGCGACACCTAGTAGATATACCTTTTTCGGACAAAAGATGCGAAAGAATAAGAAATTTTAAATAAAAATGTAATATGGAGGCACAAAGACGTTATGTCAAAGTCAAAAGATAGCTTTAATGTCTTAACAACAATATATAGTTGTTGACAAAGCCACTATAAAAATAGATTTTAAAGTCACAAAGAATATAAAGTTCGTAAAAGTCTAGTAAAATTAAGATTAAGCTAAAACTAGATTAACAGTATAAGACGAGTTTACAAAGCAAAAAAAAAGAGAAAAGAAAATGAACACAAAAGTGCAAATGGAAAAGATAAAAACAAACAAGACAAAACTACATTTAATTTAAAGATTCATTATAAAATTCTCTGAAACTAATATGCCTTACCAGCCAAAAACTTCTTTGTTTGTCCTGAACCCGTTATCACAATGCAGCCCTCTTAGCCTTATAGGAAGAAGATTGAAAAGTTTTTTTACCTCCGTATTGTCACGATCTGTATTTTTTACTTGTGACGCCACGCCTCATTTAGCGTGCAGGAGAGTAGCCCAGGTTTGGGATCGCACTACGTCCAGTTGAGAAGAGATAATAAAGGAGACACATTGATAAAAACAATAACAAGTTTATTTACAGAACAAACTTAACAATGGTTAGACTGTATATAAATGAATTAAGTTTACACTATACCCAATTAATATCAAATACATGTCTTCTCGAGGGAGGTTTAGTTCAAAAGTTTTTCTAGAAAGTGACGCCACTTTTATTAATAAAGTTTATGTGAGCGGGGTTGTTTTATTTATGTATTCGTTTTGATATTTATAACGTAAGTCTTTCTGGTCTAAGTTTATCACAGATTTCTAAGGCACTTGCACTACTTTTTAAAAATTTCCAAAAACTATCTTTTAACTGGAAATTCTGATACTTCACTCGTAAATTCGACTCTATCTACTTTTTAGAATCCCTCGGTTGTCGTATACCTGTGCATATGTCTATCCAGGTTAGGTAAGGACCTGTTCGCCCTGTGCCTGTGCACAGGTGTTCACAGATATGGGGGTTGCGGGATAGAACAACTAGAAGTGGACGTACTGTATATACTGCCCCCAGCTAGATTGAGCGGAGTAGAGAGACCCGAAAGCCTGATGAATTTGGCGTTTGCCTGCTTATTTATATGTTACAAAATGCTGATGGCTGCATCATTAAGGATTAAAATCGCTCCTGTCGACCGCTCAAGTTGTTTATAATTAACAGTGAATGTTTATATAACATTTGTCTAGTTCAAGTTGAAACTTAGGACAGGGTGATATTTAATTAGTAGGTGTATGCTTTTTAGTACTTCACAGTATATAATGGAACTTTTAATTTGTTCCGAATGCGGGATAGACAATCTGAGAGTATAAGTCTGGCGGGTATTGTAAGGACCATTCCAAGACAACTTGCTTCTATATTTCCTAAAGATTGCACAATGTTAAGATTGCATGCCTCAAATATAAAGGGCGGCAGGAATCACGAACCTGGGTTCCCGATAAATATCAAATTGCCCTTTTTTGTAACACAAACACTGAATTGAATAGGTAATCAGAACAAGAGTGTTGAAGGTGGGACTCAATTAGAGCAAAGTATGCAACCCTGGCAATGTAGAAGTCAGTTATTCGATACAATCCTCAAGGCATAATAACCAGATGAGATTTTATTGCACATATTCAAGATGTGGTTCTCAAATTTAAGGGAGCTGCCCATTTTCTAAATAAACGTTCCCCATGACCCATTTGAAATTTAAAATATTGGTTTTCCCTATATTAAAAGTTACTAAATTTGTGTCTCGCCATTTCTTCATTTTCAACAGATCTGATTGCACATTTTCATTCAATCTCTCAAGATCCGAATCGTGCCAGAGGACAGTGTGTCATCTGCGAAGATCGTGAATTTGTCCACTATTGAAAGTTGGGTCGGATCATTAACATATATCAAGAAATGTAGTGGCCCCAATACAGAGCTCTGCGGAACTCCGGAGATAATATTTAGTTCTTCCGAGCTGGTATTATTTAACCTAACCGTTTACGCACGCCCTGACAAATAAGAATGAAACCACTCCAAGGCTGCTTGCCTAAACCCATACACCTCCAGCTTCCACAACAGTATTCTGTGATCTACGCAATCAAATGCTTTTGACAAATCACAGAAGCCCGCTGCGGTAGCCTCACCGGCGTTCAGTTGGTTGAACAGCTGTTCCAAAAAGTGAAAAATGGCGTCACTCTTACCCAATGACACTCGGAAACTAAACTGCTGAGCAATCAACAACCCAAGCTCCTTCAAAAACAAAATCATCCTCACCTTGACCAGCCTCTCTAGTACTTATCAAGTTTGATGGACTGTTGTGGTCCCCTCCCTTCTAAACCCCCGGTACAACCGCAGGTTGGAAAAATTCCTGGACAAAAATGAGGTATTTATTGCCTCAGCAAGCGCATGTTGTGGTCAGAAAAATCCTCAAAGAAAGTCCATCCCAGCCTGATGCATTTTTATTTTTAATGTTTGCAAATGTGCTTTTAATGTCATCTGCAGTAGTGGGAGAAAAAAAGAATGTTTCAGCCACAGCAACATGTCCGAAATAGTTCCTGGGGTCGTCTCCTTGTGAAATATTATTGGATAATTTGGCGGCAATATTGCAATAAAATGAATTAAGGTCATTAGCATTTAAGCTCCTTGATGTAGTTGTAATAGTATTTTTACCCCTTAAGTGATTGACGATTCTCCAGGATTCGTTCGACTTGTTAAAGCTTTAGATGTAAGCGAAGTGCTGCTAGTAGCTCCCTCTGCAATATACATCGAAATTGTGATCAGATTTCGATTTATATTGTAAGGATCGTATTTTTAGGTTAGAAAATTGATTCTTGAGATTCTATATCGGCTGCCAACCAACGACAATTTGAGGAACTACGTTCGCCCTATTTTACTTCTGATTAGCATTTAAGGTACTTGATGTAGTTGTAATAGTATTTTTATCCCTTAAGTGATTGACGATTCTCCAGGATTCGTTCGACTTGTTAAAGCTTTAGATGTAAGCGAACTGCTGCTAGTAGCTCCCTCTGCAATGTACATCGAAATTGTGATCAGATTTCGATTTATATTGTAAGAATCGTATTTTTAGGTTAGAAAATTGATTCTTGAGATCCTATATCGGCTGCCAACCAACGACCATTTGAGGAACTACGTTCGCCCTATTTTACTTCTGATGCTGAAACTGCTGGAAATAGACAACGAAGAAAACGTATTGGTCTGTTTGAAAATTATAATAGAGCTGCACAAAATATATAAGCCGCCATTAAGTAGTGGGATTCAGAGGTGAGAATTTTTTCATTTAATCTCAGTGTGATCAAGTGGTGAGACAATATTTAGAATTTTAAAGAATTTTATCCATAAATGTGATGTCCGTTTTACCCTTTTATATTTAAGGTTTTTGCAATTCGTTAAATCCATCTATTCAAACCTGCCCAACCACATGCCGAAAATATTCGAGCCTAGAAGTCAGATTAAAGTGAAAGATCTTAGCGAGGTCAATATTGAAGAACTATTGAAGGAGACGTTTACGATCACCGGAATTCAGACTGAGAAGCGGAACGAAGATGGTACTCTTATAGCGGTAGGTATCAAAACTAATCCACTTTAATAGCAAACTAATTTATATTTCATTCCTTTTTTTAGTACTATCTCATTCCAAAAGCCGTATTGTCCCTAAAAGTGCTTCAAGAACTCCCGATAATAGTGGTGTTAATGTACCAACTCTACAAGCAAGATGTCCACCAAGATGTCAGCGACTTTATACCGCTCATCATGAAAACGATAACGTTGCATCCCGCTTTGGAACAGAGGCAGATGGACACCTTCAATAAAGAAATATTCGTAGATTTTATGGGCGCTCAAATTAAAACCCTTAGTTTCTTAGCTTATATTATTAAGAGCTATCTGGAGGTGGTAAGTATTTTAGTATTTTCCTCATTGACCAATGATGTGACAAAATAGTTGTAGGATTCAATAATTTTTTATTAATTTAGGTAAAAAATCATTCCGAACTGATGGTCCAAGGTATGCTCGGTTTATTAACTTTGTGTCCAATGGAGGTGGCCCATCTGAGAAGAGAACTGCTCATTGCTGCTAGGCATATTTTGGCTACAGACCTCAGAAATAGTAAGTAGAAGCGAGTAGTATATGAGAAAGTGTTAATATTAAAGGGAAAACGTAACTGACAAAGATTCAGACATTATTACAGGAAATTTGAAACCTTATTTTAGAGTTTGTCCCCCACATGGAACGTCTCTTCGACGAGGACGTGCTCTTGGGTCGTGGTTGGACCACCCATGAATCGCTTCGTCCTCTTGCTTACTCTACTTTGGCTGATCTAGTGCACCACGTGAGACAGCAGTTGCCGTTGTCCGATCTCACCAGAGCTGTTCATCTGTTCAGCAAGAATGTGCACGATGACAGTTTAGCCACCACCATACAGACAATGTCTTGCAAGCTGCTACTCAACTTGGTGGAGTGTATCAGGCATAGGTCAGAGAACGAAAATAGGTAAAATGGACTAAAAATCAAATATTGGAAATATTAGTTTTGAGTGCTGAGATGCTATTCTCATAAATTTCGGACGCGATAAAGGACCTGACTGATATTAATTCGTATATTTTTAGTAATGAAGGCCGGGAACTCTTAATGAGAATGCTAGAGGTGTTCGTATTGAAATTTAAATCGATCGCCAAGATTCAGCTGCCCATCCTTATCAGTCGTTGGGAGCAAAAGAAACAGGAATTATCCGTCCAGGCAACCCCGCAAAGTGCTACTGAAGTAAGAGCCGTTTTTCGTTTAATTCATTGCAAAAACGGCCACTAATAATAGAAACACGTTTCTTTGCAGGTTAAAACAGAGCCGGGCGATACCTTGGACAATCTAAATACTACTCAAGGTCCCGAAAAAGACACTAAATCGAGGTTTGGGGCTCAACAAGCTAATAATTACAACGTTGCAGACTATAGAAGTTTAGTTAAAACATTGGTAAGTAAGAGACATACTTGCGTTACCGAATTATGCGAAATGTTCTATTATTTTAGGTGTGCGGCGTCAAGACTATCACATGGGTGTGTTCGAGTCGTAAAACTGCAACCGGACAAACGTTGGCGCAAGCGAAGCACTTTCAACCGCACGAAACGTTGATCTTCGTGAGGCTGGTCAAATGGGCTTTGAAAGCCCTGGATATTTATACGCTAAATATTGGGTCACAACCTGGAGCACCGTTACCAAAAGTAATTATTAATTACGTGTACCAGTAACAACAATTTACTTTAATAATATTTATTATTTCAGATTATTCAGACTGTTAAAACCAAAGAAGAGAAGGAGGTTTTGGAGCATTTTAGTGGCGTGTTTTCTATGATGAACTCCCAAACATTTCACGAAATATTTTCCACTACTATCGAATATTTAGTAGAAAGAGTATATAAGGTAAGATGCATCAAATGAATGCATTTTGATATTAAATGAATAACACATCTCTGATACGGAAAGCTATTTTTTATCAATTGCCTCTATTATTTTTGTCAAATTTATGACTTTTTAAGTAAGCATTTGTTTGTCAATTCGTGTTTGTTATTTTCTGTTTTTATATACTAGCGTCTTCTAATTAACATTATATAGTAAATACTTAAAATTATTGAGCGACCCACAATATCTTCTGGTTTATTCCCAACCGATTTTTTCTTCGCACTGCATTAGATATCTGAGGTTAAATAGTTTGGACACAGCTGTTTTTAAATATTTTGAATTAAGAGCATTCAATTTTTGAGCACTTTGTATTGAGCATGTCTTCAATAGGACATTGCCATGACAACTTAAATAAACCGGACAAAAATTGAAATTTCCCAATTTTCTTAAGCAAAACAGGAAAACAATTGAAATTATTTTCGTCAAAATGGCAAATTATGATTTTATTTATTTTTGCACTACTTACACCGTGAATGTTACATACTGACAGCTGTGTTGAATATCTGAATTAAAAGCATTCAATTTTTGAGCACTTTGTATTGACCTTGTATGCAATAAGACGTTGCCATGACAACTTCTATAAACTGGTCTTAAAATAAGCCAGACAAAAATTGAAATTTCCCAATTTTCTTAAACAATTAACTCTGACTCTAATAATGGCAATGACAGGAAAACAATTGAAATTATTTTCGTCAAAATGGCAAATTATGCTTTTATTTATTATTGCACCTATACCGTGAATGTTACATACTGACAGCTGTGTTGAATATTCTGAATTAAAAGCATTCAATTTTTGAGCACTTTGTATTGACCTTGTCTTCAATAGGACGTTGCCATGACAACTCCTGTAAACCAGTCTTAAAATAAACCGGACAAAAATTTAAATTTCCCAATTTTCTTAAATAATTAACTCTGACTGTAATAATTGCAATGACAGAAAAACAATTGAAATTATCTTCGTCAAAATGGTAAATTATGCTTTTATTTATGATTGCACTACTTAGACCGTGAATGTTACATACTGACAGCTGTATTGAATATTCTGAATTAAAAGCATTCAATTTTAGAGCACTTTGTATTACTTATGCCGTGAATGTCACATACTGGCAGCTG
>MU182916.1:99223-146440 GCA_016904865.1 Pissodes strobi
ATGTCACATACTGGCAGCTGTTGTTGAGTATTCTAAATTAAAAGCATTCAATTTTTGAGCACTTTGTATTGACCTTTTCTTCAATAGGACGTTGCCATGACTTCTATAAACCAGTCTTAAAATAAACCGGCCAAAAATCGAAATCTCCCAATTTTCTTAAGCAATTAACTCTGACTCTAATAATCGCAATGACAGGAAAACAATTGAAATTATGTTCGTCAAAATGGCAAATTATGCTTTTATTTATTATTGCACTACTTATACCGTGAATGTTACATGCTGACAGCTGTGTTGAATATTCTGAATTAAAAGCATTCAATTTTTGAGCACTTTGTATTGAACATGTCCTCAATAGGACGTTGCCGTGATAACTTCTGTAAACCAGTCTTAAAATAATCCAGACAAAAATTGAAATTTCCCAATTTTCTTAAACAATTAACTCTGACTCTAATAATTGCAATGACAGGAAAACAATTGAAATTATTTTCGTCAAAATGGCAAATTATTCTTTTATTTATTATTGCACTACTTATACCGTGAATGTTACATACTGACAGCTGTGTTGAATCTTCTGAATTAAAAGCATTCAATTTTTGAGCACTTTGTATTGACCTTGTCTTCACTACGACGTTGCCTTGACAACTTCTGTAAACCAGTCTTTAAATAAACCAGACAAAAATTGAAATTTCCCAATTTTCTTAAACAATTAACTCTGACGCTAATAATTGCAATGACAGGAAAACAATTGAAATTATTTTCGTCAAAATGGCAAATTATGCTTTTATTTATTATTGCACTACTTATACCATGAGTGTTACATACTAACAGCTGTGTTGAATATTCTGGATTAAAAGCATTCAATTTTTGAGCACTTTGTATTACTTATGCCGTGATTGTCACATACTGGCAGCTGTTGTTGAGTATTCTAAATTAAAAGCATTCAATTTTTGAGCACTTTGTATTGACCTTGTCTTCAATAGGACGTTGCCATGGTAACTTCTGTAAACCAGGCTTAAAATAAACCGGACAAAAATTGAAATTTTCCAATTTTCTTAAACAATTAACTCTGGCTCTAATAATTGTAATGACAGGAAAATAATTGAAATTATTTCCGTCAAAATGACAAATTATGCTTTTATTTATTATTGCACATACCGTGAATGTTACATACTGACAGCTGTGTTGAATATTCTGAATTAAAACATTCAATTTTTGAGCATTTTGTATCCACCTTGTCTTCAATAGGACGTTGCCATGACAACTTCTATAAACCAGTCTTAAAATAAACCGGACAAAAATTGATATTTCCCAACTTTCTTGAACAATTAATTGACTCTAATAATTGCAATGACAGGAAAACAATTGAAATTATTTTCGTCAAAATGGCAAATTATGATTTTATTTATTTTTGCCCTACTTACACCGTGAATGTTACATACTGACAGCTGTGTTGAATATCTGAATTAAAAGCATTCAATTTTTGAGCACTTTGTATTGACCTTGTCTTCAATAGGACGTTGCCATGACAACTTCTATAAACTGGTCTTAAAATAAGCCGGACAAAAATTGAAATTTCCCAATTTTCTTAAACAATTAACTCTGACTCTAATAATTGCAATGACAGGAAAACAGTTGAAATTATTTTCGTCAAAACGGCAAATTATGCTTTTATTTATTATTTCACTACTTACATCGTGAATGTTACATACTGACAGCTGTGTTGAATATTCTGAATTTAGAGCACTCAATTTTTGAGCACTTTGTGTTGATCTTTTCTTCAATAGGACGTTGCCTTGACAACTTCTGTAAACCAGTCTTAAAATAAACCGGACAAAAATTGAAATTTTCCAATTTTCTTAAACAATTAACTCTGACTCTAAAATTGCAATGACAGAAAAACAATTGAAATTATGTTGGTCAAAATGGCAAATTATGCTTTTATTTATTATTGCACTACTTACACCGTGATTGTTACATACTGACAGCTGTGTTGAATAAGTATTCTGAATTAAAAGCATTCCCTTTTTGAACACTTTGTATTGTATTGACCTTGTCTTCAATGAGACGTTGCCTGACAACTTCTATAAACCAGTCTTAAAATAAACTGGACAATTAACTCTGACTCTAATAATTGCAATGACAGGAAAACAATTCAAATTATGTTCGTCAAAATGACAAATTATGCTTTTGTATATTATTGCACTACTTATACCGTGAATGTTACATACTGACAGCTGTGTTGAATATTCTGAATTCAAAGCATTCAATTTTTGAGCACTTTGTATTGATCTTGTCTTCAATAGGACGTTGCCATGGCAACTTCTGTAAACCAGGCTTAAAATAAACCGGACAAAAATTGAAATTTTCCAATTTTCTTAAACAATTAACTCTGACTCTAATAATTGTAATGACAGGAAAACAATTGAAATTATTTTCGTCAAAATTGCAAGTTATACTTTTATTTATTATTGCACTACTTATACCGTGAATGTCACATTCTGACAGCTGTGTTGAATATTCTGAATTCAAAGTAGTCAATTTTTGAGCACTCTGTATTGACTTTGTTTTCAATAGGACGTTGCCATGACAACTTCTATAAACCGGTCTTAAAATAAGCCGGACAAAAATTGAAATATCCCAATTTTCTTAAACAATTAACTCTGACTCTAATAAATGCAATGACAGGAAAACAATTGAAATTATTTTCGTCGAAATGGCAAATTATGCTTTTATTTATTATTGCAGTACTTACATCGTGAATGTTCATACTGACACCTGTGTTGAATATTCTGAATTAATAGCATTCAACTTTGGAGCACTATAAACCATTCTTAAAATAAACCGGACAAAAATTGAACTTTCCCAATTTTTCGAAACTTCACTCTGACTGTAATAATCTTTTTTTAAATACGAACTTTAATTTTTTTATCGTTTTTCAGGTGATATTGGCGTTACTAATATAAATGTGTTTTTAATTTTTTTTGTTCTTTGTTTTTAATTTTATTTTTAGTTTTTTTTTTAAATTACTTCTTTTGCTTTGGCGTAATTTGAAATAGTTTAAGTTAGTTTTTATAATCTATAAATATATTTTAGTTTTGTGTTAAGTGTTAATAAAATTAAAAAATAGTAAAATTAAATAAACAGGTTCGTTCATTTTTTGCTCGAAAGCAAAATGAATAATTAAAAAAAAAGTAAATAAAGTAACGCCAATATCATCTCAAAAACTAAAGTTCGTATTTAAAAAGAAGAAATTGTATGACGACCCCTTGAAGACGAAGCGTCGGATTCCATGCGGAAAAAGTGGCAATGCAAAAGTGCAACTCAATTTGAAATCCGGTTTTAAATAAGCTCAGGAAAAAAATAAAACCATTTTTCAACATTTCGGTTTTTTTTCAGACATCTCCGGAAATACTCGGAATTTTAAAACTTTCTAAACGGCATATTGTTAGGCACCTAAATGCGCAATGTTGCTTTAATTTGACTGACACTGTAGGTTGTCATAGACTCGAATTTGAGCCACCCTGTGCATTCTGTTTTTAATTTGGAAATCATCTCTGTCACATTCCAGCGTCTCATCTTTCCTTTCGATATCTGCTCAAAATTGTCATATTAAAATTTAAAGCTAATATTATGTTCTTATTTATTTGCAGAACCCTACCTTGCAAACCGTTCCGAATACGTTGCTAGCGAATCCTGCTACTAGTCCCATATTCGCGACTGTTTTGGTGGAATACTTGTTGGAGCGAATGGAAGAGATGGGTTCGAACTTGGAAAGAAGCCATCTCTACCTGAAATTGTTCAAGCTGGTGTTCGGGAGCGTCTCCCTATTTCCTCAAGAAAACGAGAATATGTTAAGGCCACATTTACACCAAATCGTCAATAGGTAAGTTAGGATTATCTCAAAATTAATTCTGATTGATTGTTATTCTGCGGATTCTTAGATTTGTTAGCTTGGATTTCGCTCAAAAGCCTAGATAAAATGCTATTCATTTAAAAGGTATAAGCTTTCTAGCTCTTACCTTGAATGAGATAGTTAGTATTGTCATTATTGCTATAGATTTGGCATTTTTTTCCCTGTATATTTTTGTTTTTTTACAGATCGATGGAATTGGCTATGACAGCTGCTAAACCACATAATTACTTCCTATTATTGCGCGCCCTGTTTCGATCCATTGGAGGAGGTAGTCACGACTTATTATATCAGGTATTCAAATCGTATTCTGTATCAAATGCAAACTGACTGCTGGTTATATAATGTGCATTTTCCGTTTTGATAGTTTTTCTAATTTCTATACTGAATGTCTCGATTTGGAGATAAAATCAACTGACTAAACCATATTTTATTGTTGTTTTTACGCAAGTTCATCTTCAATAATAATAAGTTCTCTACTTGATCTTGTTTGGTTTTCAATTATCTATCGAGACTACACGATACCAATCAATATTATTAATATATTTTTTGTTCTGAAAACATTAGGATTTTCTACCTCTAGATGCTTGTGAGCGTATTTTTATATTTCAGGAATTTTTGCCGCTGCTACCCAATCTTCTGGAAGGCTTAAATAGACTGCAAAGTGGCTTACACAAACAGGACATGAAAGATCTATTTGTTGAGTTGTGTTTAACCGTGCCAGTACGATTAAGTTCCTTGCTGCCGTATTTGCCCATGTTAATGGATCCGTTGGTAAGCTACGGATTTTAGTGGTTATTTTAAAAATTATAAGAAACTGCATAAGCTATATTATATTGCGTTTGATTTAATTTAGGTCTCTGCATTAAATGGATCCCATACTCTAATCAGCCAAGGATTGAGGACCTTAGAATTATGCGTGGATAATTTGCAGCATGATTTCCTATACGAACACATCCAACCTGTCAGAGCTGAACTTATGCAGGCGTTATGGAGAACGTTGAGAAACAATGATCAAGTAAGTTCAAAACGTTATTGTTTACCTTAGTTTCATTAATAAATGAGATGGCGTAATCCTGATAGCAATTTTGCCTCCATAAATTAACATCAATATAATGACAGTTTTATGTGAAGGGTCCTGATTATGAGAATTATTTAATTGACTAGAAAGTAGGAGAATTGCATCTCTCTTCATCTAGTGACAATCAAAGACAACACGAGAATAACGGAAGAAAGAAAAGTGGCCATTTTGTTACATTGTCTGGGTTAGGACAGGAAGTATTCAATACTTTGGAAAAATCGGAAGATGATAAGGGGAAATGGGATAAAGTTTTGGAACACTTAGAGACTCATTTCAAGCCCAAAGAGAATGAGACAATAAATAGGCACTTGTTTCACACTAGGAAACAGAAAGAAAGAGAAACTATCCACATATTTCTGACAGATCTGAAAAAGTTCACACTTTGGAGAATTGCGCGATAGTTTAATACGTGATCGAGTTGTTTGTGGCATACTGGACAACAGAGATGTATAACCATATGTAAAGCAGCTGAACTTGCTGGAATGAGGTCCAAGCAATTAAATCAAGGCGCAGGTGATGTCCATTCCATCAGAAGAGAAGAAAAACCTCGAGAAAAATATAGTAGGAGAGTGCCTAGAAAGGAGGAATCGAAGAAAGAGAAAGTAGAAGAAAAAAATGGGAAATGTATAGCTTGCGGGTGGAAACACGGAAGCCGATGTCCAGCCTATAAGAAAAGTGCAGGAATTGTAACGCATACAATCATTTTAAAAAAATGTGTCCACAAAGGAAGAAAGGCTATATGGTCGAAGAACACGATCCTCGACAAGATCAGTGCCAACATAGCGATTCGAGTGAAAGTTCCGATGATCTACATGTTAGATCTCTTTCAGGTACTGAAGAGTTTGTTGGCAGCATCAGTGAGTGGATGCAAACAATTCGAATAAGAAACAAAGACATTGTCTGCAAAGTACATACAGGTGCAAATGTGAATGTCCTGAACACGAAGACTGCACGTGAGCTGAAGGTTAAAATTAGGCCTTCCCAGGTGAGCTTGAAGGGGTATAATGGATCAAAAATCTGTGTTTCTGGAGAAACAACTATATCATGTGAGATAAATGATATACAGCATAAATTAGATTTCCAAGTTGTAGATTTGGATGCCCCTTGTATAATTGGTGTGCCTTGTATTGAAAAATTCAAGTTATTGAAAAAGTTACATGTTTTGCAAGGTAAAACTTCTTTGAATGAGTTGCTGGAACAACACAACCATCTTTTTGAAGGACTTGGTGAGCTACAGAGTACATATCAAATCAGACTGAGACAAGATGTCACACCAGTATCTCAATCACCAAGATTAAGAGTTGGACCGAATGGAAAAATTAAAGTGATAAGAAAAGTTACGGAACATACTGAGTGGTTCAATTCATTGGTTATTGTGAAGAAACCTGATGGATCGCTACGTTTGTGCCTGAATCCCAACCCTCTGAAGTTCGAGAACGCTACCAATTGCCAACTTTTGAAGAGTTAGCCTCAACCATGCCAAGAGCCAAAGTATTCTCGATTCTGGACGCTAACACTAAACTAAGCTGGAAAGTGAAAGTCAACTTCTCACAACTTCATGCTTGCAGTTTTGGGAGGTACGCATACCAACGTGCGCCTTTTGGGCTTTGTTCTGCGCCAGAAGTGTTCCAACAGAAGTTCAAAAATGTGTTTGGAGGTCTGCAAAGAGTGGAGGTGTACATTGACGATATTCTGGTTTGTCAAAAGTGAAATATGTTGGTCATGTGTTTAGTAGTGAAGGTTTAAAGCCTGATGATGACAAGATCAGTGCAATCTTAAAAATGGACAATCCTAGGGACTAGAAACAGTTACAAACACCATTTTGGATATGGTAACTTATGTAAGTAAGTTCATTCCTAATTTGTCGAATGTGACCCATTCGATGAGACAACTTTTAAAAAATTATGTAGAATTTGTATGGACTGATAAACATGATTCAGATTTTGCAAAGCTAAAGGAATTATTAACCGGAACTCCAGTATTGAAATTTTTTGATAATCAGTTGATCAGTAGTAGCAAGGATTTGGGTGCTGTTATTTTGCAGTTGGGTTGGGTGCTGTTGCTTATGCACCCAAAGCCTTGACACCAACACAACAACTATGGGCGCAAATTGAGAAGTGCATGGTTGTGAACGATTCTACCAATATATTTATGGTAGAGTAGTGCAGGTAGAGACAGACCATAAGCCATTGGAACAGAATTTCAAAAAGCCTTTGGCTGATACAACCTTTGAGACTACAAAGGCTTAGATTGCGATTACAATTATATGATTTAGTTGTGCGGTATAAGCCAGGAAAAGAACTCTTATTGGCTGATGCTCTATCTCGCTCATATTTAGAATCTGATGATGGTCTTTCGGACATAGATTCCGATATTAATGCTCATTTGTGTATGGTAGTCAGTAATTTATCATTTACTGATAACAAAATAGATGTTTTCATTAGAAATACGGCTATTGATTCTGATTTGTCTTTGATTGTAAGTTCCATACAGAATGGTTGGCCAAATTATGAAAAAATTCCAGATCATGTAAAATTTTATCATTCCATCAAAGATGAATTGTTTTTTGTGAAGGGTCTACTTTTTAAAAATAATGCTGTGGTGGTACTAAAAGGTTTAAGATCAGAAATGTTAAGGCTTATCCAATTTAATCATCTAGTCTATTTTATATTGGCCACACATGCTGAAGGAAATATAGGATGTAGTTAGAAATTGTAGTAATGTTGAGAGAAGTTCCTAACCATCCATTATAGGTAGTGGGTGTTTTTTCTTACGATTGATTACTTCAGTAAATTCTTTGAAATGAAAAAATTACATGCTGAGACTGCGGAATGTATTATTGTGGCACTGAAAGAAAACTTTGCAAGGTATGGGAAACCTAGATTGCTATATAATTACAATGGTCCACAATTTTCTTGTTTCAAATTTAAAGATTTTTGGTAAAAATGGCAATTTCAGCATGAAATATCGAGTCCCCACTACCCTAGATCGAATGGCATGGTTGAAAGGTATATACAGACGTGTAAAATGTTGCTAAAAAAGGCTGATGATTCTAGAACTGATCCTTACATGGCATTATTAGAAACGCGAAATACACGTATAGATTCTCAGTACTGTAAATCACAAAGTGAAATTTTATTTGGTAAGAGAATTAATGCATTTTTACCCTCTTCTGAAGATTTCCATACTATTTGTATGTAAAGGGATACAGTCAAATCATTTTTAGAACAAAGACAAGAAAAATTTAAAGAGTATCGTGATAGAAGAAATCATTTTAATCCGTTAGGGTTTGAAAAAGGGGAGGTAGTAAGGGTCAGGGATAATATAAATGAAATGTGTAAAGGAAAAATTGTTGACATAGGCCATAAACCCAGAGCGTACAAAGTAGAATTACCTACAGGAAATGTGGTAGAGAGAAATAGATATAATCTGTATAAAGCTTCTCCTGACGGTACATTTGTACAAGACCCAATAAATAAAAAGGCTCACGAGGCTTCCAGATCCAATATTAACACGAGTATCAACAATAATTTTGAAAATAATCAACATGTTGCAAAATCTAGATTTGGAAGGTTCCTAAAGAGGCCGGATCACCTTAAGGAATATGTAGAATAATATTTTGTTGTAGTGTTGTTGCAAAATAAGGGAAATGTCAGGATTTAGGTGTAAGATTTAGTCATAGCGTAAACGTGACAACATAGCCAGTGTATGATAGCCTGCGTGCTGTAAAGAGCTCGGAATTTCTGTCGTAAGTTAATTCACAATCGAGTTTCAATAAATACACGGGACGTATATTACAGCCATCTTGAATCTGTTTGTGCCAATGAAGAAATGTTAAACTTGCAGTTTTCTCGGATGGTTTAGTGCTGAACGTCGTCACTTACTTATTTTTCTTTAGAAATCTGAATGAGTTGTTATTGCAAATGCACTACCCAGAGGACAGAGTGTTAATTGTTGCAATCACTTTCCAAGTGAATGTGAAATATACGTAATAGTAGTAGTTGAGGGGAAGCCAAGGGGCCAACAATTAGTATTTTTCCCAGTCCACTCCAGTCTTTCTGTTCTCCTGATTAGGGCTAAGATCTCTCTCCTTCGTAGACTTGCAGTCTCCCCGTCCTGTAAATTGGGATTGCATCCTACTATCCGCACGCCCGGCTTGAAGCGCTTTCCTCAAGGCCCATCAGGCTCATGTGTCTTCTTAGACGGCATCAGTACTCTAGTGATCCCTATCAGGGATTGCCTATTCTCTGTCTTTGTCAGGCTCAGCAATAAAGTTCTTGGCCTGTCTGCCCTCCTAAAAGTCGTCTCTCATCGCCGCTCTTACTTGGGCTCTAGAAAGTCCTTAAAAATGCTCTGGGGCGATGCACGAAGCGCCCAAGCCGAGTCTGACAAATCGGTGTAGCATATTGCCTCTTTATTAGTATGGTCACTTTGTATGCTCTCTTAGGTCTCAGGCCTGTCGTCGAGTACTGCAACTCTGTATGTGGACAAGTATATCTCCCTATGCGCTTTTAGGGAAATGCTTCCATGCAAACTTCCATTTTAACAATGCAAATGATAATAATGCTCAATCCCTGGTACACATTCTTAGTGCTTATGGTCTCAAATCCCATATGCTTCACAATTGGACAACATCTTCAGCAACATGGATGAAATTTCAATCAGCAATCAGCAAATTTATCTCAGCAGTGTCTCGGATCACTATGGTCAGATTGTGGAGATTGAAACCAACCTCAGGGTAAAGTCCAAACCTACATATGTTAAAAAACGATTTTTAACTAGTGAAAACTTAACACTGTTTAAAAACTATCTGTCTGCTGAGACCTGGCAAGATGTTTATGCTGCTCGAGGTGCTGATGAAAAATACAACACCTTTTTCAGAGTTCTTTTCTATTACTTTGATTTGTCATTTCCTTTAAGTTCTAGTAGGGATAGAACCGAAAGGGCAATCTAGGTTAATACAGATCGTAAGAGCATTTATGATAATAAAGTATTAAACTCCAAAAATAAACATAAAACGGCATGGGGCATAATTAACTCTGAATCAGGCACGGGGAGGAAGAGTTTTGACATTACTTCAAATACAGATCAGGGTATGGTTGATGATCCCAAGGCCTTTAGTTCTCAGTTCAATCTGACATATACTCCACTTACAAATTACAATGTTGCGGAGGAGGGTGATTTTCCTACAATGTTTCTTTTTCCGGTAGACTCACAAGAGGTGCTCACGGTGGTTTCTGGGTTGCCCAACAAATACTCCTCTGGTATGGATGAGATTCCGGTTTCTGTCCTGAAATGTGTGGCTGAATATGTCTGTGATCCCTTAGAAAACATCATAAACGAATGCTTTATAACACAAATTTTTCCTGCTGATCTCAAAAAAGCCAAACTTATTCCAGTATACAAAAAGGGTGACCATCAGAGCATCTCCAACTACAGAACTATTTCACTGCTTCCTGCAGTGTCGAAGGTCTTCGAAAAGGTAATATTTACCAGAATTTTTGATTATCTTCAAATATTTAATATCCTAAACGATAGTCAATTTGGGTCTCAGCCAAATAAATCCACCGAAAAGGCAATATTTCACGCCATCAATTTTATCACCGAACAAATTGATAAAAATAACAAGGTTGCTGGCCTGTATTTTGACTTGTCGAAGGCCTTCGACACTGTAGATCATAAATTATTGCTAATTTCAAAACTTGCAGTTTGTGATATCAAGGGTGCTGCTGCTTCTCTGTGGCAATTGTATATGCTGAAGCGGCAGACCGTTTGTATTTCAGGGAGTGGTACAAATCATTACTCTAATAGCATTGTATTGAGACAGGGGGTGCCCCAGGGCTCCATCTTGGGGCCTCTGCTCTTCCTGCTGTATGTGAATAGCCTTGGTGGCGTTTTTGGTGGGGCTCGTGTCTGCCAGTATGCTGTATCATGACAAGACCAGTCTAATTCCCTTCAATAAGACATCATCAGTCTGCTCTGTCTCTTGATTTTCAAGCGGTACTTCCTCATGCCGTCAACTTTCCTGTGAACAACGCTCAACCACCCCGCTTCAACTTTCGTAAAGCTGATTATCCCAGGTTGTATGCATCGTTATTGCACACTGACTGGTCTCGCGTTCTTGAATCTCCTGATGTTGTCAGCGCATGTCAGTCTTTCTATGAGATTCTTAATAATAGCTTTGCTGCCTGTACACCTCTTAAGCAACCCAGAAGAAGGCGTTTTCCATCTTGGTTTTCAAGAGAATTGATTGACAACATCTTCAGGAAGGAAAGAGTGCGTCGTCAACTTCAGACGCGCGACTCTGCCTTCTACCAGACAAAGTATAGTTCTTTGCGTAGGCTAATTAAATCACTAACTCAGAGGGACTATAAGGACTTCATTGGGACTGCTGAGCGAAATATAAACAACAACCCGTCCAATTTTTGGTCCTTCGTTCAAAGTAAAAAGGCTCAGTCCCGCATCCCAGCCACCATGAACTACTCAAATAAGCCCGTCCATGGGCCTCATAATATCGTATCTGCCTTTGCTGACTTTTTGGAAGTGTCTATGGGCGACCCGAGCACGTGGATTTGTGCGCTCAAACGGAACACTGTGAGCTCATTGACATTCCCACAGTCACTTCCGAGGAAGTAGAGTCGGCTTGCAAAATGCTGACAAATAAATCAACATATGGGCCGGACGGAATTCCCAGCTTTTTGGTGAGAGACTGTTCCTCAATCATGAGTGCTCCTCTTTGTCATATTTTCAACTTGATCTTGGGCACTGGTGTGTTTCCGGAGGTTTGGAAGATTGCCAGGGTTTGCCCTATTCTCAAAAAAGGCGATCCATCTCTAGTAGAAAATTATCGTTGCATTTCCATATTATGCAACTTTTCCAAGGCGCTAGAGATTGTCTTACAGAAATACCTATTCTTCAAAATACGTAACAGATTGTCAGTTCATCAACACGGCTTTTTTTCCAGAAGATCATGTATGACTAATCTCTGCTCTTTCTCCTCTAACGTCTGCGACTCCCTTAACCGCAGAAGTCAAGTGGATGTCATTTACACAGACTTTTGCAAAGCATTTGATCAAATTGATCATCACATTTTACTACGGAAGGCATCTGACCAGTTCGGTTTCTCCAACAAACTTATTTTAGTATTGGAATCTTATCTCTTCAATCGTCGTCAATTTGTCGAAATCGAGGGTTTTACATCGGAACCTTTTGTACCGACGTCAGGTGTCCCCCAGGGGTCCAACCTGGGGCCACTGCTGTTCAACATATTCATCAACGATCTGGTCTCTCTGATAGACTGCAGCTCTGGCCTATGCTGACGATCTGAAAATTTTCCACCGCATCGATGCATTCGAGGACCACGTGTCTCTTCAAGCCAGTATTGATACGGTCAGTAGGTGGTGTGTGGCTAACAGACTTCGCTTAAACATCTCCAAGTGCAACGTTGTTTCCTACTCTCGATCTAAAAATGCAAGTCTTTTTAATTACACCATAAATGATTCCACCTTGATTAGGCGTACTACGGTGAGGGATCTAGGTGTTGTTTTCGATGAGAAATTCTGTTTCACCAGTCATATCGATCAGATGGTGGCTAACGCTTCTAGAGCTTTGGGTTTTATACTGAGAACTTGCAAACACTTTTCAAACGTATCCACCCTTAAGCTCTTGTATTACTCCTTCGTGAGATCAAAGTTGGACTACGGTTCTATTGTTTGGTTCCCTATATATAACTGCCACGCTTACTCAGTCGAGTCAGTTCAGAGGCGCTTCCTAAAATACTTAATGTTCAGGGAAGATGGCTCTTATCCTCAGCGAGGTCTGAACCATGATCTTATCCTGTCGAGGTTTGCAGAGTTGCCTTTGGCGGTTCGTCGCGACTCTCAGTCACTATCATTTCTCCATAAGCTTCTTTCCTCTAAAATCGACTGTCCACTTTTGTTGGAACGCCTATCATTTCACGTACCCCGCAGTGGTGCCAGACATCAACCTACTTTTTCGCTTGAATTTGCGAGGTCAAATATCATATCCCAAAGTCCCATTTACAAAATGTGCCACAATTTTAATCGCATTTCCGCTTTTTGCGACATAAACTTCGACAGCTTGCCAACTGTTTTGAGGTACCTGCGAGAGGCGTCTGGTTACTCCCTTTAGTTTATTAGTGTTATGTATACCAATGTGTATTATATATATTTCTTTTTTTTATATTTACGTATATACATCTATTAACGTTGTGATTTGCTGTTATTATTATCGTAACTTGTTATGTGCTTGTATTGATTAGTTAGCATTTGTAGGCTTTTACTTCCTCTTGTCATATATATACTTATTTGAATTTCCTGTAATTGGGCCTTTGGGCCTGTTGGAAATATATGGCTATTTATTTATTTATTTATCATCTAGATCTGAATCTCTGTTGGTTTACCTAAATGGTAAATCCATTCCTGCCATGGATCAGGTGAGATTTTTGGGGTCTCCTTGGATCCGTCATTGAGCTTTGAATATCATGTTTCAGCTCTTAGGGCCAAACTAAGCAGCCTATGTTTTCTTGTTCGAAGACTGAGATCGGTGGTGACTTGGGACTCACTCAGACTGTTTTACTTTGGGCAGGTGCAGTCCGTGATTGCCTACGAGATATGTTTTTGGGGCTTCAAAATTCTTTCTAGCTCGAAAACGCATTATAAGATGTATATTTAACCTTCACCCAAGGACTTCATGTAGACCATATTTCAGTAAGTTGGGCGTCCTTACAGTCCCATCTTTGTACGTCAGTTCCCTGGTTTTGTTGGTTAAAAGAAATTCTCAGTCATTTCCCACGAATATGCAATTGCTGTCTGAGAGTATGACTATGTTGACTAGGGGTGGCACTGACCTGAGCATACCCACTCACAATTCCACCTTTTATGAAAGGGGACCTAACTACATAAAGGCATTTGGAGTGTTGCCAAGGGAGATTCAGCAGATCAAAAGCACAAACAGCTTTAAAAAACACGTATCCCGGTGGCTACTTGGTAAATGTTTTTATTCTTTTGACTTTGAAATATAATATTGTTTTGTATGTCAGTTTAATTGTTCTTTTGTCATACCTATTTTTCAGTTTGTTGTATATACGCATTGTGTATTGTAACATTTTTAAAAATTTAAACATTTTGACTTGGTTTTTAGTTATATCATCATAATACAATGTAGGTGCATAATTTTGTAATATTACTGTTGTGTATTTTTTTGTGTTTGTCATATAAGGTTTCCAAGAAACAATCACTTTTTGACGTTGCTTTGTTATGTGAACATAATTTTGCTAGCAATAAAGAATATTATTATTATTATTATGCCCAATTATCTCGCCTCTTTCTCTCAAAATGTCATTATCCCGCAATCGCAAGAAGGAAGACATAGGGTCCAGGCCTCGAGTGGTGGGAGGCCCAGCTGAAATATATAAGAATACATTTTGAAGAGTTGTTCTTTTTAGGTTGCCCAGGTGGCTTTTAAGGTTCTCGGTAAATTCGGCGGCGGAAACAGAAAGATGATGATTGAGCCGCAAAAGTTGGAATATGTATCTTCCGACTTTGACCCACCAGCAATTTTAGCCAGATTCGATGATTATCAGCAGACGGTTGAATTTCCAGTTGCCAAAGTAAGTACCTCGTGTGGAATATTTCGCTAATTACAGAACTAACCAATTAAAAGCACGTTTGCTTCTTTTTCGATATGTATTCGATTATGTATTTGTGAATTTATCTAGCTAACTAATAGATATTTTGAATATTTAATTAAATGAATACTAGTCACTTTTACATATATAATATTTAATAGGTTATGGAAACAGCCTTCAACGCGCTCAAGCAGAGCGTTACCGATCCATTTTATCGCAAGCAAGCGTGGGAGGTGATCAACTGCTACCTTACCGCCTCTAGAGATCTCAGCGACAGCAAACACACCCTCATCAATTTATTCCTGCACCCGAGCTTCCAGGACGCGGACACTATTCGAAATATCAAGAGATCGAATTACAAATCTATACATAAGCTCGCGAGAGACACGCATCAGATGGCGTTGACAGGTATACTTTATTTTTTATCATTTGTTCAATGGAGTATCTCTTCGTTCTGTCAGAAATCAACTTTCGCATTCCTCAAAGAAGTACAAGGCAGAGGCAACTATTTCACGAAACATCATAGCTTACAGCTTGACTATTTTCACCAACAGACTCATGCGCCACTATACTGAACATGTTTCAATTTTCCTTTGCAACTTTTAGGTCAAATATTATCAATCTTGTTTAGGGACATTTTGGTGTCAGTAACTTCAATGCTTTGTTATTGAGTTCGTGGTTTTGTTACAGTTTTTATCTGTTTGCTGTGGTGATATATATAATTTGTCTTTATTTAACATGTCTATTTATGTAGTTGACATTATTTTTATTTTTATCACTCAGTCTGTAATGATTAATTGTTCTTATGGTAGTTCAAATGAACAATTTGTGATGTGCTTGATTTAAACGAATACCTTGTTTAAAATTGAACTTCAATCACAAAAATAAAGATGTAATTTCCCTTTAAACAGACTAAACTGCCATACAGGTATACCACTCCTCTAAACCCATTGTTAGACATATGTGGTGCAATCAGAGACCAGAGAAATTTTGACGCAGGTTCTTATTTAATTTTATTTTTTTTGCAATAATTATTATAATCTCATTAGTTAAACATCTCTTGCAGGAATGATCATTGGTGCTGCCATAAAAGAATTACGTCAGCCCGCAATGCAAACGTTCGTGTTGCTCGTCCGCCATTACACTATGGTGGCCGTTGCCCAGCAATGCGGTGCGTTCGCTTACACTCCCGAACCTAATAAACAGATTGACCTAGATCCGCTAGTTTTAGTGGATGCTTTGGCGGTCATAATGGGACATGAGGAACGGGAATTATGTAAGCCGGGGCATTTAGGCTTGGTGAGTGATTATATTTATTAACGTATATAATGCGGTTTCCTGTGCAAAATATTTTTATACTAAACTTTGTTGAAAATTTACTGATTGTTTTTAAAACGTGTTTAGATATCATATTCAAACTTTGGACTGAATGTTCTTTTTTAGTGAATACGCTTCTAGTTTTCATATGCCCCCACCATCTAGCATTGGTCCCCAATGCAAAACATCTTTTACGGTTAAAAAGTTCAAAAAGAAAAGAATCTCCTTAATAAATAAAGATTTATTAGTGATTGCCAAATTAAAAAACTCTGTTATTGTAGAGACGATCAAAAACTCCTTTTTGATGAGTATGTTTAAAGGAGTGGAACCCCCTTAAATAATAACGAGTTGTCCTCAATGTTCGAATAGTCATATCGGTCCTTACCTACTTAAATATAAGTTATCTTTGAGCACTTTAAACTTTCTTGTCTGTGGCCTAGTTCGGTCCTGGATTCCAGCCAAAGGGTCTCGATCTACGTGCTTACTCAATTCAGAATCTTTGTCGGTCTCCTTTTGGCTGCTGTGTATCTCAGGACTCCATCGACATTGGATAGTGAGTGCTCCATGTAACAAATATAAACAAAATATGAGTGCTTAATCTTGACATTTTCTCATCATTCATATGTTTCCTTAAAAAAATTATCTCTGAATATTTGTCATTTTAATTTTTTATCACCCGGTAATAATTCGTATTTGAAATCATACAACATACGTATACTAAATAATTATATGGTTCGTTAAACATATGCAAGTATTATGTTATATTTTAGTTGGTCCGCTGTGTACGTAACCTAAATGGCACATTGCATTTTTGTAAATAAGGATAAACATATATTGGTGCTTAAAGCAATTGAGAAATAATTCTGATGGTCAATTCTAAAAATAATAATAATAATAACGTTCCTTATTTACTTATTCCCATGCGCTAAACCATAATTTATATTGTCCGTAATAATAATATTTAAATTTCACTTCAACTTATGCTAAAATATAAAAATATATAAACAATAATTGCATTTGATACTTTAAATCAAATCAAATCAAAAATAGCTTTATTTGTATCAAACAAGTAAAAATGTGTTGTGTACAAGCCATAATTAAAAATAATAAATAATAATCTGAACATAGGAGAAACTGTCAAAGGACAAGGCTAAGAAATATATAAAATAAAAACAATAAAATAAAACAAAATAAAAAATAAAATAAAAAACAACATACAAGCAGTAGAAATTCACAAGAATAAATATGCAATAAAATTAATTATATGATGTGCGTCAGAGAGCGTCCACAAAGACTTCTTCTATACTATAATAAGCTCTTGTTAAGAGCAACTCCCTTACCCTGCCTATGAAAGCCTTGCAAGAACTCAAAGCCCTTATGTTTCTAGGTAAGAAATTGAAAGCCTTTTTAGCAAAGTAAATGAAAGGAAAGACTTCTTCACTAGGGTGCTTCCAGGGATAGGGAGTGGAACGCAGTTTACTTGTCTTGTAGAATAGGGCCCGGTAGCAGAAATTTGGTCATAGTGCTTCCTGTAGACCAAGCAAACGCTTTCAAGCAGGTATAGGCAAGGCACAGTCAGAATTTTATTAGAAATGAAGGGCGGCTTGCAAGATTGTCTAAAAGGGATCTTAAGCATAAACCTAAGGGCCCCTCTTTTGTAAAATAAGGATAGAGTTGAGATTTGCAGCACTACAACAGCCCTAGAATGCTATCCCATAGGAGATGTGAGACTCCACCAGCGAAAAGTAAGCATTCCTTAGAACACACAGCTCCAAATGGTCAGAGAGAACTCTCAACGCATAGCAACTTGATGACAGCTTGCTCGAAAGGGCCACAATATGTTGTTCAAATTTGAGGCTTGCATCAATCGTAACTCCAAGGAATTTCGCACTAGCACTGGGAAGTACAGCGTCACCATATAAAGAGATGTTAGAGAGAGAGATCACTTGAAGTTTAACATATTGGTCTTGGATATGTTCAAAGACAGCTTGTTGCTGTCACACCAAATTTTTATCATGCTCAAATCAGAATTAATCATGTCCTCCAACAACACTCGACCAATGGCTTGCCAAACTACGGAGGTATCGTCGGCGAAAAGCCTAATACTACCCGGAATTTGGAGAGAGGCCAGATCGTTGATGTAAATCAGGAACAGAAGGGGTCCAAGAATGGATCCCTGAGGCATACCACAATTGTTGCTCAATTTGTCAGAAAACCCTCCTGCCAACAAAACAACCTGCTGACGATCATGCAGATAGGACCGGAACCAATTTAGAGTAACACCTCTGAAGCCATACACCTCAAGTTTCCGTAGCAGCACACAATGGTCGACACAGTCGAAGGCTTTAGATAAGTCGCAGAATACCGCTGCCGAAAGGAGATTATCGTTTGTGCTAAAATAGAGCTCTTCAAGAAGAGAGAAAATTGCATCCGAAGCTCCTTTGCCGCACTGGAAGCCAAATTGATGATTGGACAGAATTCTATGAGAATTAAGAAATAAAAGAACTCTGTTCTTGACCAGTCTTTCAATTAGTTTGCCTAGAGAGGGAAGAAGGGAAATTGGGCGAAAGTTAGCTGGAGAGTCTGAATCGCCCCCTTTGTATAAGAGTATAATAACTGCATGTTTAAGGATTTTGGGAAATTCCCCTTTTTTTTTGCCAGAAGACCGCTGTTATTTAGGTGAAGTAACAGATTGATCGAGATATTGTTATGGCCTAAGGAATTTTAGATTTTGAAGTCTTTGAGGTTTTCCACGATTTCAGGAACATCAACTGGTGTCAAGAAAAAAGAGTCAGAGATATTCTTGCCTGCTAAGTAGTTCATCGGGTTGATTCCCGAATCGAGAGTAGCTGAAAGAGTTCCTGCTATCGAGCAGTAAAAAGCGTTTAAAACATTGGGTGAAAGGTTGCATGAGGAAGATTGGGGACGACTTTTCCCTCTTATATCGTTGATAATAGACCATGCCACTTTTTGCGTGTTGCCAGAATTAGAGATTCTACTACTGAAGTAAAGTTTTTTGCAGCTTTGATTACCTTCCTATAAATTGATCGATATTTGGAGAACAGAGTGAGAATAAATTCACTAGTGCAGAATTTTTTGAGAAGGCATCTTATATTTTTCGCAGATATTCTAATACCATTGGTTAGCCAACCTTTACTATGTTTTTTACTTTTTCTCTTTAAAGTGACTATGGGAAAGGCCAGATTAAAAGTTTCAGTCAGGGCACTGTAAACGGAATCAAGTGGGTCTGTACACCCTGGAGGCAACCAAACAACCTACTCACAAAGCTTGCAGAATTTGTTGAAATTTCTTTTACAATATATTCGGCCTCTACCGACGTGAAGGTAATGGATGCAATTCTGTGGATAAATTAAAGTGAGACAAAACTGCTTCATGGTCCGAAATAGAAGCATTTAAAACTCTACAAGAGATATTGTCGAGATTAGAACAAACATAATCAAAGGTTGAAGCACAGGAGTTAGTAATTCTGGTAGGCTCCAAAACGTGCATATGCAAATTAAAACTTAACAAAACAGTCTGAAACTAGACGAGGGAGCTGACTCCATAGCATTTTCAAACCTTTCACGAATTCTGCCAAACAAGACGTAGGAGAACGGTAAATACAAATAACATAAGTGTTTAAAACATTACAGTGAGAGAAATCTAAAACTTTTTCAACAATTAAGTGCTCAAACTTATTTACATTAACAAAGCTAAATCTACTCTCTGCGTTCTTGTTCAACAGCAGCAACGTGCCACCATGAATAAAGTCTGACCTACTAAATTTTAAAATAACATGGTAATTTGGAAAGTAAACTGTTTCTTCAGGAAGAAGCCAGTGTTCAGTAAGGCATACTAAGTGTGGAAAGTCTAATTCCTCCAAGAGCAAATATAAATCGTCAGTCTTATTTCTTAGAGACTGTATGTCAAGCAAGAAAACAGAAAGAGCGTCAGGAAAATCGCTCAGTGTAAAAAAATATTATCATCACCCAGCAGGGAACTGTTAGATGAAGAGCCTTCATCATTTATAAACTTGAAAAATTTCATTAACCCGCTTACTATTATCGTCAGTATTACGTTCGGTCTTGGATTCTCCTTAATATTTACTTTTGTAATATGTGACACCATGCCTTTGTCCTTGTGATAGATAGTTGTTTGAATTTCCCAACTGTTTTTGGTGGCTTTGACCTTGTTCCTGGACTTGCTGCTTATTGAAATTTAATAATATTACATTAATAAAATTAGTATTGCCTGGTTTCAAAATAATTGTCGACTGTGATTATATAACATCGAAAAAGTAAACATTGCGGAGATTGAACAATATTAAAACAGTGGATATTTAATACATGCATGGGTAATTTACAGTGACGTCAATTATGTTGCTTTAACTAATGATTTTATTTGGATATTAGTATTTTTAATTGGTATTATCCCTCCCAGAGTATGCGCATTCTCTAAGAGGGTTAATGCTTATTTTTCGATGTAAATTACCTCACACAAGTTACAATTTTTTCGCTTGGTATTTATAACATGATAGATACTAATGTTATACTTAACATTAATAATAAGAGCCTTTTGCGAGATTGATGCTGCTGACTGTAGGGTTGTGTGGATTTTGAATTGTATGTACTGCACGACTGTAATTCTGCTCATTCCATCCATGATTATTTATTCTATCTTTATGTTGGCTTATTAACACGCTTTTATTAGCTTCACCTGTATGTATATTTGTTTGTTTGTTTGTATCAATCGATTACAGGTCGCAATTTTGAAGATAGCGACTTGAAATTTGGCATAGAGGTAGAGGTCCACAAACCCTCGAAGTCTATTGATTTTGTTAATATATAGGGTGTGAAAACAGGACAAGTTACCGATTTTGGCCCACTTTAAACGGTCAGATTTCATTCAAACTTTGTAGACTTATAGTTTAAAAAAAACTAAATAAACACGCTTTAAGGCAGAAAATAATAATGAACGAAAAATATGAGTAATATTGTGAATAAATCGTATTGTGCTCGATGTACATAAAATATAGCACAAAGCGCCCCACGCTTTTTTCACAATAATACTAATATTTTTCGTTCATTATTATTTTCTGCCTGTATTAGGAATTATTTTTTGTTTTTTAGTTTGAGTAGTCATTAAAGCGTTTTTTTTTGTTTTTTAAACTATATTTATGTGATATTTTATTATGTGTGTTTAATAGTCTCTCTTTTAATGTGTTAAACTGTTACTCCTTTATTATTTACTAGTTTTCGTACTACTACTTTATTACTTACCTGTGATTCTATTTTGTTGTTTTTTATGCTTTGTCAATGAAATTTATTCTGACACTAAAGTATATTTCTATTCTATTCTATAATGTCAACATTATCCAGATATATGCTCCAACGAGCAATCACTCAGACGAAGTTGTTGAAACCTTTTACGAACAACTCCAAACCGCCTTAAATCTCACTAAAAAGTCAGAAATCATGATTATTATGGGTGATTTTAATGCAAGGATTGGTAGCGGTACGAGGACATAGTTGGTGGATGTGGATTGGGTGTTGCGAATGAACGTGGCAACCGACTGTTCCAGTTTTGTCAAGAAATGGGGTTTGTCTCGAAGCACTTTCTATAAGCTTCTATACACTTGGACTTCTAACGCCCATACGCCAGAGAGGATAGTCAGAAACCAAATAGGCTTTGTATTGATAAATAAACGATACAGAAATTGCATTAAATCGATAAAAACTTGCCCTGGCGCAGACATAAATGCTGATCATAATCCGCTTGTAGGAAATATTCAGCTAACTCTAAAAAAAGGGTACAGTAAAAAGAAACTGCCCTAAACCAGACCTGACAGGACTTAGCAACCCAGAACTCTAGCTGAGGTCAGAAACGAACTAAATTGTGGACAGTAGAGTGCTATAGCCCGGACTGATTCTCTTTGGGCCTATAGACGAGTTCAATTCTCCCTGGTGACCTGGAGATAGCTCACTTGGCCTTGGGTGTATTCGACCTTGAATGACCTTGACCTGAATGTTCTTGAGTTATTTTTTGTTGAAGGTTGCGCATATGACTGGGATTGCTCCAAGCGTGTATGACCTTGAACACCCTTGGGATTGTTTTGTGGTGTCTTACCTTGAATGACATAATGAGATAATTTGAATGCCCTTGACTTTTTTTTTGTTGAAGGTCGCGCATATGGTCTTGGGATTGCACTAGGTGTACATGACCTTGAACTCCCTTAGGATTGTTTTGTGGTGTCTTATACCTTGAATGACATTGAGATAATTTGAATGCCCTTCAGTTTTTTGTTGACGGTTGTGCATATGGCCTTGGGATTGCTCCAAGTGTACAGGGTGGCTCGAATTCGTGTCTATGTATGGGGAACTCGAAAACCGTCAGAGATACAGTGTCGGTCAAATTAAGGCAAAATTGCGCATTTAGGTGCCTAACAATATGCCGTTTAGAAAGTTTTAAAATTCCGAGTATTTACGGAGATATCCGGAAAAAACCGAAATTTTGAAAAATCGTTTTATTTTTTTCCTGGGCTTATTTAAAAACGGATTTCAAATCTAATTACACTTTTGCATTGCCACTTTTTCCGCTCTATCCAATCATGATATCCAGTTTGAAATCCGACGTTTCGTCTTCAAGGGATCATCATCAACTTTCTTTTTTTAAATACGAACTTTAATTTTTTTTATCGTTTTTCAGATGGTATTGGCGCTATTAATATGAGTATGTGTTTTTTTTTTTTTACTTTTTTTTTAACTTTTATTATTTTTTTATTATTTTTATTTTATATATTTTGCTTTGGCGTGATTTTATATAATTTAATTTAATATACTCGTAAGAAATAATTTCACTATTTTTTTGTTTTTAATACGCTCCAATTTTCCACTTAATACAAAAAACAAAATAAAATATTTTTATAGAATATAAATATTTCAAAAGTACCGATCTTAAAATGTTTAAAATTACGCCAGAGCAAAATATATAATTTAAAAAATAATAATAAAACTAAAAAGAAAAATAAATAAATAAAATAAAAAAAAAATAAATAAAATCACATACTCATATTAATAAAGCCAATACCATCTGAAAAACGATAAAAAAAATTAAAGTTCGTATTTAAAAAAATAAAGTTAATGATGATCCCTTGAAGACGAAACGTCGGATTTCAAACTGGATACCATCATTGGATAGAGCGGAAAAAGTGGCAATGCAAAAGTGCAATCCAATTTGAAATCCGTTTTTAAATAAGCCCAGGAAAAAAATAAAACGATTTTTCAAAATTTCGTTTTTTTCCGAATATCTCCGGAATTACTCGGAATTTTAAAACTTTCTAAACGGCATATTGTCAGGCACCTAAATGCGCAATTTTGCCTTAATTTGACCGACACTGTATCTCTTACGGTTTTCGAGTTCCCCATACATAGACACGAATTCGAGCCACCCTGTACATGACCTTGAACAAAATCAAAAGTCAGTGTTTTCATTTCTTTTATTGTTAAAACTAAAATCTGTATTTTTTAATTTGGGATGCTTAAGTTTAACACTCTTGACATGGTCCCCATGGTTCAGAATTTAAAACTAAAATGTACATGTTAATTAAAAATATACAATTTTATTGGGTATATTTGGTATATCCAATGGATCTAACTCTACGACTTGAGCATTACATTTTAGACATACTTGTGGTAATGTGATTTGATACAATCCTTTTTTGCATCTATGGCATTTCAAATCATATTTTGAATACCTAAAACATAGCACACATGGCATAATGGCACTTTAGTTAAAGGTTAAAACAGTTGTTCAAACTTAAATCTAAAATCTGCATGTTAATCTAAAATATACAATTTAATTGGGTATATTTCTAAGCACACGTTTTTTATAAGCGCAAATATTCACAATAAGGAATTTTTTAGCTATTAAAATCAGAACTATAATTCACTTAATAATAGATTTTAGAAAAATAGAGATCTAACCTAACCTATCGAGGGAAAACTTCATATACAACTACATACTACACTCAACCATTTCATCATTGTGCTATATAATTAACTAACTCTTTTCTCTCCGATTTATTACAAGAAAAACATGCATTTTCTGGAGTTAAAATGAAAAGATGTTTTCTACATACAGTACAATGAAGATCACTCACACTCCGGACAAATGCCCTCTTACAGTGGCAGTTGACATGTTCTACTATAACTAATTGGGCGCCAATTTATAACTAATTGGTATTTAATTATTTTAATTAATTAGTTGGGCGCTACTTTGTAACTAATAAGTGTTGCCCACTTTGTGATGAATTTCTAGCTCAGTCGTACTTATAACTTATTATTTGGCTCATTCACCAATTTGTAAGAATAGAGCAAAAGTTAATTTATTTACTTTATTTGAAGGCGTGGATTGAACGATTTCCTTTGGTGATCTAAAATTTATATGGCGCCACTTACGATAAATCAAAAAAGGTAAATTAAAAACAACTATATATTAACTATACGTTTAAATTACAATTTATGGTACCATGTGCACTGCAGTTATGAACATAATATGAAAATTGACTTAAAATTAGATTACAAATGCAATCGAATACAATAATTGATTACTGAGAATTTAGTTAACAAAAATGGTAAAAATGAGAATTGACTTAAAATTAGATTATAAATGCAATCAAATGCAATTGATCACTGAGAATTTGATTTACCAAAATGATGAAATTGAAATTAGCTTTGGTGTTTGACAAATTTAAAATAAATAAAATCTAGGTCTTTGCAATTCTTTCATATAAGCAACGCGTTACCTACGTTCCCAACTGTTCTTGTATTATCCGCAAACCACGTGATCGTTTGGGACCTCCTCTGGAAACTTCAACTGCCTGTACCTCAGCTTCCTAGCTATAGGTGTGTCCAGGGCTTACCAGTCATTCCAGGAATGGTTCCCAGTTGTCTGCACGTGCCTGCTATCGGATCGACTGTCACCACAATGATCTGCGTGACTGTTGTCTTGTAGGAACGTTGAACATTTACATGAAAAAAAGAATTGGATGTCTTAGACCGGTGTACACTGCTAATTATAATTATACAAAAGAGTATCCTATGGACCTCAGTCTGATATACAAGGTTTTAACCAACAACTTGAAAATTCACTGGTTACATAATTAGAACTTAAATTACAATTTAAGTTTAGCAAAAATTATAGATAATTATGATTAAATGACACTATGAATAATTACTGCTACTCAAGGTATTTCTTTTCCTTAATTAGAGATATGAAATTCAAAGAAAATAATGATTGAAATTAGAAATTTAAAAGAAAATTATGGAACTTGTCCAACAGTGGCTCTCGGCAACTTCAAATAGAAAATCACTAGATTTTAATAAAGAAAAAGGAAGACCGAGGTATAACCTCTCTTAAACAAGTCCAATGACTCCAAATAGGTACTTAATTTATTAAGATGGCCCTTGGCACATAAACAATAATTGGACGTAAATTACGTCTCAATTAATCAAAGATAAAGATAAGATCTATCTCGCTTTGAGATAGGAACTACGTTTATAGATAAAGAAAAAATCAACCAGGTAATTTTACACATGCTTAACCTCTTTAATAAGCAAATGAATACAGATACATCATGGATCAAACGTTGACACGATAAGCAATAATAATTATAGTTTAAAGCAACAAATAATCTGAAAAAGTAATGAAATAAGTCTGAAAATTTACTATAACTAACAATATTGCTACGAAAAACCCAGAGAAGTTCTACTACAAAATCAATTTACTACCTTCACCAACAATATCGTCAAATCTAAATGAAAATATCTAAATAATGTGTGTGACCGTTTAAAAGGATGAAATAATTCCGCTCTCGACAAATTTGGATTAAACCATTATCAAATTGGACGAATTTGACCAATAAGAAACGCAACTATTCACCAAAAAAATCGGTATTTAACCTTAAGGTCACCAAAAAAATTAGAATTGTTGATATCACAATTACTTAAAAATGCAATACAAAAGCCAAATATATCTAACTGAATTGGAAACAATTTTTAATTATTAATTTAAAGTATGAAAGGATTATTGAAAAATATGCAGAATGAATAAGATATTTTAAGATCAAAAATTATTAGGACTCACCGTGCAGACGTTTTAACACAAGATCTGACGGAATTTTTCAAAACTGTATATATTCTACCCATTTAAAATTCAACGTTTTTTTTTTATTGGCCAGTTCAAAACACGTGACAACCGTTGTAAGAAACACGGCGTCAAGCTAAGCAAGCATTCAAGCATTGCCTATCAATATACTAAACATTGAACTGCCTATCAATGTACCAAACATTGAAAACCATTGACAAATAGGTAGAATAAATGGAGCGGAATAGGCAAATATTTCATAACATTATATTTAACATATATTCCGTTACACTACATGACCCCTCCCCACCTTGTACAAGTGTATTGCACTTCAAATTAAACAGAGGACAAATGTCCCCCATTCATCCCATACAATCTTACTATAACTTTGAATTACACTAAAATTGTTTCTAATATCACTCGCACTTGGTTGGAGGTTGATTATTTTCCAAATAAAATAAGCGACCTATTAACAAACTAACAGCGCAACACTCTTTACCTTTAAAAGAAAATTAGTGAGTGCCTATATAAAATTCTGGGGCGTATTTATATCCCAAACTCCCGCATTCGATTAATCCTTCAGGAACTGCAACTCTCGCCCTTATTGCCAAAACGATATAGCCGTAAGAATGGAAGGAGATGCACAACCAACAACAAAAAACTCAAGGGCATTCAAATTATCTCAATGTCATTCAAGGTATAAAACACCACGAAACAATCCCAAGGATATTCAAGGTCATGTACACTTGGTGCAATCCCAAGGCCATATGCGCTACCTTCAGCAAAAAAACTCAAGGGCATTCAAATTATCTGAATGTCATTCAAGGTAAAAGACACCACAAAACAATCCCAAGGGTGTTCAAGATCATACAGGCTTGGACCAATCCCAAGGTCATATGCGCGACCTTAAACAAAAAAATTCAAGGACATCCAGTTCAAGGTCGAATACACCCAAGGCTAGGTAGGCTATCTCAAGGTCACCAGAGAGAAATGAATTCGTCTATAGCCCCAAAGAGAATCGACCCCGTCTATACGCCCAAAGAGAATCAGTCCGGGCTATAGCACTCTACTGTGGACTAAGCCAAGTAAGCATTGTGAAGAATTCCGAAGCGGAGATTGTTTGGACCAACATCAAGGAAGCTTTCACAAACGCAAGCTTGATATTATCTTCAAACGATACTAAGATAAAAAAGAAAGTTTGGATGATTGATAAAATTCTTTATTGAAAGAAAGACGCTTGACAAAAGGTCATCCAGAATACCACCACATGAATCGTGTAATAAGGAACAAAATTAGAATGGCCAAAGGAAATTGGCTTAATGAGCAATGCCGCGAAATCGAAGTTCTGGAGGCTAAATATGACACTTTTGTCATGCACAAGAAAATTAAGGAAGCTGCTGGTATATACAAACCTCGACAAACTGGCATTCTCTTGGACAGGGAAGATAAAACAATTCTTGACGTTAACCACAAAGTTGAAGAGTGGTGTAGCTTTTTCAAGATGAAAGATCGGACACTCCTGAACAATATACATGCGAAAGGCTTGATATAACTAAGGAAGCATGTAGTCTCGTTATCAAAAAATAGATAAGTCCAGTTGGAATCTACTCGGAAGTCATTAAAATCTTAAAGAATGGGGAGTCACTGAACGTGATAGTGAAGCTTTTCAATATGGTCTACCGATCAGGCGTCATTTCTTCCGACTGGCTTCAATCAACATTTTTAACGCTTCCAAAAAAGATGTGGCGAAAACCGGCTTGTCAGCGTGATGAGTCAAGCTGACTGAAGATTTTCCTAAAGATCGTCCATAAAAGAATATATGCAAAATGCTAGTTCTTTATGGGCGAATCTCAATTCGGTTTTTGTAACGGGTTCGGCACGAGAGATGCCCTGTTTGGTATCCAGGTGTTGGTTCAGAGGTGCAAGCGTGTCTCTGTTCCTGTTTATGCCTGTTTCATAGACTACGAGAAGGCTTTTGACAGGGGTGCAACATGAAAAGTGTATGAAAATCTTTAAAGACGTGGGCCTGAATGATAGAGATCTCAAAATAATCGTAAATCCCTACTGGTACCAAACTGCCCAAATTAAAGTAGATCAACAAATACCAGACGGAGTTCGAATACTTTGGTTGCAATCATTTTTCAAATTTTTACATTTTTTTTCATCAGGTATCATAACACTTAGGGTTGTCTGTATACAGGCAAACAAACGTATCTGTGCCCGTCAGCTGAAAGCGCGAAAAATGCAGCTTAAAGGAAAATACTGGTAGAAGATATTAAGAGAAGCTACATGGCTTAAGTAATGTATTTATTTGTTAATCACAGTATCAGCAGCTTAGGACATTTGTCGATACGTTTCCTATGACATAGTGTCAAATACGTAATAAATCATAACTAAAATGTTGTGGTAAAATATCCAAAAATTACAAGCTACATGATTTCTAAGCCTGAGGTTACTATTTCAATAGACACGACTTTGTTAGCAAAACCACGGCATCTTTCAATCTCAAACTTTCCATTCCTACCAGTTCTTTGTTGTCAGTAAATTTTATATTCTATGTTAAGTTACCTCACAATTTGCCTCTTCAATACAATAATAATGTTTAATCATGTTTCTGTATCCTTGCTTATATTCCAGATGTTAATTGTTGACACCGCTACCACTCTGCTAGGTAGTAAAGAGATGGCGTGTCGTTTGCCGCTTATCGAATATTTATCGGAGAAAATGTGTGGACTATGCTACGAGAGAGCATGGTACGCCAAATTGGGAGGATGCATTGCCATCAAGTTTATGTTTGAGAAGGTAAATATGGAATTGTATTTAAAACAATGGTTCTTGTGATATTTCTTGAGACTAGACTTTAAAACCATTGACATGCTAATTTTAAAAATATTGATTCATACCTCAGAATTATGGATATCCATGTATCCACATCCCATTATTTTACAGCACCAAAGCTTGAAATCAATGGGAATTGAAATATTGAACCATATTTGTGACGTATGTATTTACTGTATTCCCATGAATAGTACTTTTGTTTGAATCACGCACAGTATAAAAATGATTACTGATTTTAGTGTGCTTTGAAATGGGTGTACGAGCACATGTTCACCTTCCTTAAGGCTCTCCTTTTCGTGATGATGGACCTAACTGGCGAAGTGTCCAGTGGTGCTTTGGACATGGCGCGTGAAAACCTACAGAAAATGTTAATCGTATTAGTGACGCCACCACCGGAGGCTAGTGACGACGAGACCAAAAACTTGCAAGCAGACGCTCTGCATAAAGTAACTCATGAGTTAGTTAGGTAAGTAACACTATGATGTACAAAGTGTCATCGTTACGATTTGCACCACATTTTGTAAGTTTTGCACTATATTGCTTTGGCAATGTTTTAGACAAGTTACCAGCCCTCATACGATGGTTAGGGAGCAAGCCATGGCCAGCCTTCGTCTGCTCGCTAAAGAGCAGAATAAAACCGTTACGGAAGTAATGGAACCGTTCAAAGGAGTTTTAGCAGACATGGTTCCCCCCAAAAACCACCTTCTAATGCATCAGCCGGCTATCGCGCAAATGGGACTTATGGATGGTAAGGAAATTTCTATTATAAATATATAGATATGAATATTGTCATGAATATGTTAAAGAGATTTTCTTATTAGCAAACTTGGGCTTGCCCCTGTTATGTAAATATTGTGGAGGACAACGAAGAGAGTTTATTTTAACGATTTTTAGGTAACATGTTCTGTACGACTCTACAGCCACGTCTCTTCACCATTGACCTGAAAATTCACGAGCACAACCTATTCATTACAGACTTATTGTCGTTATGCAAAATGGAAGATACGAGACTCGCCACCTTTTTCTGTTACAAATCCATTACGAACTTTGTTCCGTTAAGACAGAGTGCTCTGAGGGTCTTAGCTTCTTGTTATTATTTGGAAGATGTTAGAGATCAGATATTTGAGGTAAGATTTATTTACGAGTGTTATACCATTTGTCAAATAGATGTGGTCATATTTATCTATTATATTTTGTAATTACAGGTTCTGTACAAAGCACTGGAGAAACCGAACGCAGAACTTCAGGAAACGGCCTTTGAATGCATGAAGAAGTTTATAGCTGGTTATCCAGTTGAAAAGGAGCTGTTTAATCCTACAGTACGTCCTCTGTTGATGACACTAGGCGACGAAAAAGTTGTCACATTGAATGGTTTTAAAATGTTGTCGTACTTGACGCAATTATTCCCGAACGAATTCAATGAGAAACTTTGCGAGCAACTGTATCTGATATTAGAGAAACTGTTGGAAAAATTAACTGCTTCTTATAAAGCAAACGTCGGTAAGTAATTCCAATAAAATGTGTAATCACTAGCATTCATCCAATACTATGCAAATTGCCCATGAATGACAGCTATTTTTAGATACGTTTCGTTCGATGTTGAAGCTCTTTTTGAATTTTGCGAGATCAATTTACTGGAAAGAGACTACTTTTAAAGTCCTTATGCATGAACATATAATGTAGATTTCTTGCAAGACCCCAAAGGAATCTATTTTAAAATTTTGTAGGGAAATGGAGCACTATGTTTAAGAAGTATGTGAAAAGAGCATTGAAACATAATGGTTCATTTATTTATTTATTTATTTTATTTATCAACGGGAATATCCCAATTTTAGAAAAAGTCAATTTTACAAAAATTAGTCTAGTCTAAAATTAAAATGTTAAAAAAATTAAGTACACAATATATAAATGACAAACGAGTTATAAAGATACAAACTATACACTAACTATAAAAACAACAATGGACCACTAAATTACTTTTAACATTTTATGTAAAAGGCTAGGCTAGCAATCTATTGACTGTTAAGTGCTGCCCTAAGGGAGTACAAGGAGGTGTTAAACAAGTCAATTTTCAATTCATTTGCATGATACATCATTCTATTTATGGATGAGAATTGACCATAATTGGTGCGATGGTTTTCAATATGAAATGTATTCACAACTCTAAGTGATCTAGGAGGAGCATGAATATGAACAAGTTGCAGGAGGTCACTACAATCTATACTGATATTAAGTATTTTATAAATAAAGATTCTATCAAGATCAATTCTCCTTTCATTTAAGGACTTTACATTCAACATATTCAGGAGATGATCATAAGTACAAGTTTCAACATCAAGTCCCAATCTAAATCTAACATTACACAAAAATTTGCGCTGCACTCTTTCTAGTCTGTCCCTATGACATTGATAGTATGGTGACCATACACAAGTATTATTCTCCAGTTGAGATCTAACAAAACACAAATACAAACTTTTGAGAGCAAATACGTTTTTGAAATCTTTGGTATGTCTTTTTACAAAGCCCAACATTTTTAGAGCTGTATTATACACATAGTCAATATGATTTACAAAAGTTAGTTTGTTGTCAAATATAATTCCTAGATCCTTAATTGTAAGTTACACTATTATAATATGAGGTATATAATATGAGTTAAGCTTTGGGCTGCATTTTCTGCTAAATTGTATATATTTACACTTACTTATGTTAAGGTGTATATTATTAATTTCGCACCATTCCTCAAAACGTTGAAGGTCTCCCTGCAAAAGTACTGATGCATCTGGTGAGTCAAACACTTTAAATACCTTTAAATCATCTGCATACAATAAAACATTACTATGTTGGAAACAGTCAACAATATCATTTATGAAAATATTAAAAAGTAGAGGGGCGAGATGACCCCCTTGTGGAACTCCAGATGTTACATTATCAATCAATCATCATTTATTAGCCATATGGTCAAAAGTACATGACATTGGATTTGTCAAAATTAAAACTGAAAACTAACTAAAATCTATGACTAAAATTACTAGATATGGTACTTAAAACTAAAGTAAAACAAATTTAAAACACAAACAATGCTAAACACATACATACCTACACAATACCTATACATACACATCTGTTATTTTTAAAAAGCAGCTCTACAAGTTGAAATCACTCATGTAAAATTCCTTAAGATCATAAAAACATTTTTCTGAAAGGACATTTAAAAGGCGGTTTTTAAAAGTTTTCATGTTATTTTCTTTTCTTAATCCCAAGGGTAAATGATTAAAAATTCTGATAGGCATAACATACGAACTATCATTTATAAAAGACAATCTGAAATTTGGTAATTTAATACTGTCAACACTTCTTAGCGGATAGTCATGAGGCAAGTCACCAACAGTTGAATACTCACTTATATGTCTCTTCACATACAATGCAGAGTGAAAAATATAAATACAGGGTAAAGTCAAAACACCAAGTTCCCTAAATAGTTCCCGACAAGAGTGTCTAGCCGGTTTAAAGAGAATATTCCTAACAATCTTCTTTTGGAATATAAACACTTCATCTAGACGTTTACAATTACCCCAAGCCACTATTCCATATGACAGAGCTGAATAAACGTAGGCATAATAATATGACATTAGTATTCTTCTATCCACAAATGATCTCATTTTCCATATCACAAAACAAAAGCATGACAGTTTCTTAAGAAGTTGGTCGATGTGACTTGACCATGTTAATTGGTGATCCACATTGAGACCAAGAAACTTAGTTTCAGCCACTTGCTTCAAAGAATTCTTGTTGTATTTTATGTACAATGATCGGTCAAGCTCTTTTAAGCTGAACTGCATCATAACTGTCTTGCCTAGGTTAAGAACAAGTTTAATGTTATGGCTATACTCAAATGCCTGGTCGACACAAGATTCGATAACAGGAATCAGGTCATTTACACAATCAGATGACAGAATGGATGTCATGTCATCAGCATATAGTACAGAAATGCCACTAGTAATAAGGTGAAAAACATCAGAGATATAGACAATAAACAGAGTGGGACCCATTACACTACCTTGCGGAACCCCCACACCATCCAACAATCTATCCTCCGATGAATACTCCTTCCCATTCACCTTTAGTGTAACTCTCTGAAATCTCTCACTCAGATATGAACCAATCCAACAACTTGCAAGGCCTCTTATACCATAGCTGTTGAGTTTATTTATTAGAAGATTATGATTAACCAGATCTAAAGCTCTGCTGTAATCAAAAAATACTGCCGCCGCGCCGGTACAATTCCTTGAATCAAGCAGCTTGATGATATTGTTCAGAGCTGACACTATTGCATCCTGTGTAGAGTATCCAGACCTGAATCCAAACTGACCCCTGGGAAGATTAAAGCACATTCCAGATATTCCACAAGACGAACATTAAAAGCTCTTTCGTAAATCTTTGAAAATGAATTTAACAGAGAAATTGCACAATAGTTGTCTATCCTATCCACAGAACCTTTCTTGTGGATTGGACAAACTTGAGACAGTTTAAGCCTATCCGGAAATATGCCATCAACAAAAGACACATTAATCAGGAAAGTCAAAACTGGGGCCAAGCATTCAGCGATCTTCCCCAAAATTGAACATGGTATACCATCCACACCACAAGAATTTTTACTAGATAATGACTTTAACAACACATAAATCTCCAATTCTTCAGTCGGCCTTAAGAACATACTGCCACTCATACCAATATGATTTTGGTGTACACTAGATCTTTTTGCATTGTGAGTTTGGGAGAGAAGTTGGCTCACAGAATCAATAAAATAATCATTGAATTGTGAGGCAGCAGATGAAAAATCAAGTATTATATCATCGTTATGATTTTTAAATTGGGGTGGATATTTGTTAGATCTGCCAGAGTTACTCTCCCTTTTAATAATCTGCCATGATACTTTCGATTTATTATTAGAGTTAAGATATAGGTTGGAATAAAAGGTTTTTTTAGTATTCAGGATGTTCACCCTATGTTGCTTTAATCTCACTTTATAATCTCTAAGAATATTTTCATCATTAATATGTTTGCAAATTTTATGCAATCCCCGAAGATATTCACCCTCCTTAACAATCTGAGGGGTCAGCCATGATTTATTATTATTATTATTGATCCCAGGCTTGACAAGTTCAAGTGGAAATGCCCTTTCAAACAGCCCCAGAAAAATAGAAAAAAAGCAATCAAACTTATCATTAGCATTCATCGTGCCCACCAGCAAGACACTCCAGTCAACAGCCTGAAAAGTTTTATTAGGCATATTATATTAGCTTCCTTGTTAAACTTCCTGATGTACTTATATGTATTGTTAGATTTTATATTTATTTCAGTGTGTAAGGATACCATTTGGACCTGATGATCAGAAATATTTTTATCTAAAGAAATTGCTGTTACAGAATCTTGATTAAATGTTGAGAAAATATTATCTATAATTGTTTGAGACTTACCACAAATTCTTGAAAAGGACTTAATGAATGATGACATGCCATAGCCCCCAAAAATGTTTGTTACTGCTTGAGCATTTCGATCATTCACCCTGGGATCAAAATTAATATTAAAATCTCCACAAAAAATGAATTTAGTATTGTTACTTTTCCTACATAAATCTTCTAAAAGAACCTGTAAGTTATCAATAAATTGTATTGCATTTCACGAAGGGGGACGATAAATACAGACAACAGTTAAAATACAATTTTTTAACAAAATATTCACACAAGTGAATTCAAAAATACCCTCAATAATCTTGATACTAGTCTTATGATGTTGAAAAGAGACACAATCTTTACAGAAAATAGCTACTCCTCCTCCCCGGTTGACCTCTCTAGAATAGGATTTCTGCAAGGGAGTACCCATCGATGTGGACTGAGCTAATTTCCTCAGCCGAGCACGAGGTTTCAGTAAGTGCTGTAATTTCGGGCAGATTTAGTTCCCTAAGCAAGCAGGCTATGTCATCATTTTTGCATCTCAAGCTTCTTACATTAAAATTTACTAGTCTGACTAGTCCAATAACATGTGGCTGTTCAGAATGGCTATGCTTTGTATTATCTGAATGGGTGACTTGAGACATTAATGCAGGAACTTGCTCTCCCAGAACATTTACCATAGTGTTGGTAGAGAGAGCGGAGAGTTCATGAACTAGGGTCTGCGGTGAGGCTCCACCGAGTCCAGTTTCTGTGGCGGAGTCCTCACTTTCTGAAAAAACCTGGAGACAAGTGATCCTTTAGGCCAGATATTGCTGTTCCATATCTTCGTATAGTTGTCTTGAGATACACCAACCTTAAAAGATGCATATACCTCAGGATGTTTTGATTTATGTACCTCACACTGACCTTCGGGAAAGTTATTAACCAGCATGCTTCTCAGTTCGCTAACTGTAGTTTTAGGATTTAGCCGGGTTACATGAAGAAAAACTACTTTTTGGATTCTCTTCATTGTGCAGCTTGAGTTTTCATTTTCATCCACAATGACATTCCGCCTTCTTTTAACTTGCTGCCAGCCTCCACTAGTTTTGTTGTCACAGGTGCCGTTTTCATCAAGATCTTGTATAGATCTAATAATTTGTCTTGTCTGAGCCTCCTCAATAGCTGCCCCAACTTGCTGTAAGTCATTTGTTGTTTTTTGGCTTTTGTTGACATCTAACCCCACTTTTTTATTTGCAATTTTTGCAGTTGCATTAGGTCTCACATTATGTGAAGTATTAAGTTTTTGGGCATTAGATTTAGACGAAATAGCGAAATATACTTGCGAATTCAGGGGTGTTTCAGTAGCCTTGAATAGTTGGGAAACTTTGGGAGGTGAACCACTAACCTCTAAGTTTGACTGTTTTAACCCTCCTCCTGAATCCAATTTTTCTCCAAGAACAAGAGCTTATCACGTAATAGATCGTTTTTTTCAAGCATTTCCATAATTAGCATGTTTAGTAGACTATTATTTTTAAGTAAATATTTGTATTTTTCCTCAAGTGTCAAATCAACATTGCAATTTGTGCAAATAATTGCATTTACTGCTTGGATTTTGAAGCCAGGACACCTTAAAACACATTAACTGTGATAAAACTTGCCAGAATCTACACATTTGATTTCCCTTTGGTTGATTTTCCACAAAAATCACAATTTTTGTTTACATCTATTAAAGTCGCTTTCTAACTCGCCGCCATCTTAAATCTTGACTAGACGTAGATGTTCCAACTTTGGTTACGACCTATCAAATATGATTCAAACCACTTCAACAATACACCATTCACGCCATAATCAGAAAGCTTCTGCAGCAAAACACCAAAATCAACTCTGTCAAAAGCCTTCTCAAAATCTGTATAAATGGAGTCGACTGCAAATCCATTCTCAAGCGCTTTAGAAATTACTTGTTCGTACAATAGTAAATTTGTTGTTATTGATCTGCCTTTTGAAAAGCCATGCTGTTTGACAGAGATGATATTTTTTAAACACTCTTAAAGAAATTCATTAAAAATATATTCAAATATTTTGGGTAAATGTGACATTATAGTTCTTGGTCGATAGTTGTGGCCTCTTTTCTTGAGCCATTGTTCTTATAAATTGGACAAACCAATGACATTTTCCATACATTGGGAAATATACCTAACGACAGGGATTTGTTGTATATTAACCAAACAGGTCTCGATAATGCAAAAGCACAGTTTTTTATAAATATGGGGGTAATACCATCAAGTCCAGGACCTTTTTTTATATCTATATTTGACAAATGTTCCAATATATCACTTATTTTAATATTGAGACCATTTATATTAACATTGCTTGAACATGAAGTAACATTAACAAGCCTTTCATTTTTATTTGGTTTTCCATAAGCCGATGATAAAAATTGAGAAAACAAACAAACAGTGCCTTCTATATTATCACTTACTTCACCGCCATAATTAAGACAGACAGGAATGCCATTATCTGCTCGATAAATGCGTACGTAGTTCCAGAATGATTGTGGGTCGGTTGTTACTTTATTCTCAATTTCACTCATGTAAATGTTATAACAAAATTATGCCTGCCTTTTATATAGATCACTAAGACTACAAAAACTAATAAACATCAGCATCTCCAATCTGTTTATATTTTTTGTGGGCCAATTGTTTGTTAAAGACATTGCTAAACGGTGCTAAACCATGGTGGAAATTTATATTTACTTTTAATCCTAATTTTAGGGACAAATTGAGTACTAACGTTATTTAGAATCTGATAAAACAATAAAACATTATACTCAACATCACCACATTCAAAGACATGATCCCAATTAACATTAAGTAGAAAATAATCATTATCACAAAAATTAGAAAAATTTCATCATCATACTCAACTTGATCGGGTATATTATCACAGTTAACAGTAATGACTAGGGCTGGATAATGCCTATCACACTTTACTAAACTATCACTAGCGCATACAGTTTTATGACTTAGGTTATCACAGAAAATTAGGTCCAAATAAACATCCCTGTAATTTGGTACATTGTTGATTTGATACAGAGTCAAATATGGAAAGGTTTCAATTACACTCTCTGCAACTGATAAGAGTTCCAACAGTGTCATTGGCCCATTTTAGATTGGGGAGGTTGTAGTCCCCGGCAACAAATAAACTATGGTCACCATATAAACCAGATGCTCTTTCCACTGTTTCACAAGGTTTTTTATAGGCATCGCTGCATGATGATGGTGGAATATACACACAGCAGAATAGTTTTTTGAGGTTCTTGCAGAGATTTGTGGATACCCATATTTCCTCGCTATCGTAGCAAAAGATTTGCAGCTGTTGGGATTTATATTTCTTTTTTACTGCTATCAGTACGCCTCAATTTCTCTGTTTGCCAGTGACTGTACTATCCCTGTCCTTTCGGTATGTGTTGTAGTTATCCATGCCCAATTCACCACCGATGAAATCTGAATTCAATGATGTTTCAGTAAGCAAAATCACATCGTATTGATTGAGTGCAACATTATTACGAAGCTCAGAACGTATAGTTCTAAGACCATTAACATTCTGATAGTAAACACTTATATTGGAACTGTTTAGTACCTGGTTCTCCCTCCTTGGCTCCAGTGAAAATTTGAATTACCTTGATTGCCATTGTATGATCCTTCACGTGCATGTCTGCCATGGAACTGACTCATACCAGCCTGTCTGGTGCGAAGATTAAATTTGAACTCTCGGATAATGATATTTTCCTGCCAAAAATTTTCTGCTTCTACCTGTGGTATATGTTTATTGTCTATTCCTACTTTAAATGATGATGTGTCACCCTTTGTCCTAAGTTGGGCAACTGAGATTTCTCCTTGATTTGTAATGCTGGCCTGAGAAACTGAAAAACGGGCAGTAGTAGCTGGGGACAACATAAATATAAATGTAGATAATGCCAGGGCAGGAGACCACGCTAAAACAAAAAAGGAAGAAAAAAGAAGAAACAGCATGCTGACAGAGACAGAGATGGAGCAAGACGGTCATAAACAAAAACAAAATGGAAAAAATGACGAAAGTGTGCCCCCAAGCCATGAAATCTTTTCACTAGAGTCAAATGCTAAAGAAAACAAAGAACAAAATGATGAAAACCAATAGGAAGAAGTTAAAACACGTAGAAAATACCCTAAGCAGCCTAGACCTAGGCCAATCTTTGGTAAGAGCAACAGTAACGATCTCAGAGCAGCGAAAAAAATGTTATATATTTTCTTGACAGGCCTTGAAACACAAATTAGTGCAGAGCAAGTCGAGAAAAACATCGATTCAAGTAAAATGTTTAAAAATGAAAATCTGGGACAAGGGAATAGCCATTAACCATTTTCTGCACATAAGACGAAGACCGATATGGTTGGAAAATGCAGAGATGAAAGGCAACAAAATGATAATAATGAAAGAATCACAGCAGAGAAACAGGGGGTCTTACATCAAAACATTCAGTGTCTTAGGAACAAAACTGGTGAAATAGAACTCCTCATCAACACACTGGACGAACAAATTGACATTCTGTGCATAACAGAGCACTGGCTAAAAAAGGAAGAATTCAACTATATAGAATTGAATGACTATAAAATGGGAACATTCTATGTGAGGGAACAACAGGTTCACGGTTATTAAAGAAAATATCACAAACTTTCAAGATATGGTACCGATGAAGTACTACAACGTTGAAGGACAATTTGAACTTTGTGGGATAATAGATTCTAAAAATAAAATAATCATTATACGTATGTATAGGATCTGTCTGGGTGAGTTTGAAATTTTCTTATACAACTTGGAGAAATTACTGACTTATATTTTTAAATCATATATAAAGGTTATAGGGTTTTAATATGTGGAGATTTTAACATTAACTTTTTAATTGATAGTAATGAAACAAATGCCACTCTTGGCTTATTCACCTCCTTCGGATTTAAGCAAACAATTTTTGAACCAACAAGGGTTTATAGGGGCAGTTCGACATGTATTGATAACGTTTTTGTGAATTTTGGGCAGTTTAGTAATAACATCGTAATTTTGTCAGCTTTATCTGATCATCATGCACAAAGAATCACTATAGATACATCTATAGAGTATGAAACCGGTGATCGTGATTGGGCGGTTCATAGAATATTTTCACTAGCCCGTCTGGACCAACTGTATCAGATCATGAGAGAGTGTGACTGGAATAGTGTGATAGAAAGCACTGAGGCGGATCAAGCATATATATCATTTTTTGGAGTTTTAAAAAAGTATTTAGATCTAATATTTCCCAAAAAAAGAGTCCAAAATAAAAAAAAGACAAAGCAAGACTTGGATGACAAGGGACCTAAAAATCTCATGTAAAAACAAAAGAGTCCTGTATCATAGGGCATGCGAAGGGGAGGTAAGTATGGAGTACTATAAGAGTTATTTAAATATCCTTAAAAAAAAAACATTTTAAAAGCAAAACAATTGACTAACAAAGCTTACATTGAAAATTCAGAAAATAAAGTAAAATCAACTTGGTCCCTGATAAAAGACGTTACAAATCCTAAAACCAAGAATAAATCAGTTTTTGATCATTTCAAACAATCAAATCAAACAGAACTACTAAACAATTTCAATACATTTTTCCTAAGTATATGCCCAGATGTTAAAAAAATGGTGCGATAAATTACAGTAAAATACAAAGGTGTCCTCATAGTCTTTTCTTGGAACCAACTACACATCAAGAAGTTCTTAATTGTATAAAAAATCTAAAAAACAAGAATTCCACAGGTCTGGATGAAATACCTAATAAATTCATTAAAAAAAATAGCAGATTTGATTACTGACCCTTTGATGCATATAATAAATCTCTGTTTTCAAACAGGTAAATTTCCGAATACCTTAAAAGATGCATTGGTTAAGCCAATACATAAAAAAGGAAACACGGATGATCTTCATAATTATAGACCTATTTCATTGTTATCTAATATTGATAAAATTTTTGAAAAAAAAATTTCTGTAAGAATAATTAATTTCTTTGAATCACTTAATTTGTTCAATGATGCTTAGAATGGTTTTAGCAAAAATAAATCGACCACAAGGGCAATTTATCGGACTTTAATTAATGTAATAGAATCTCTAAACGACAATAAACAAACATTGACTGTATGCCTTGATCTATCTAAAGCATTCGACAGTGTAGATCATGAGATACCCTGCAATAAGCTCGAGAGGCATGGTGTTAGAGGTGTGGCCTTGAAGCTTATTGAGTCATATCTGTCAAACCGAAAGCAAACAGTAGCAGAAATGGTGAATGGACAACTCTTATTTTCAGACCATCAAAAAAGGTGGGCCACAGGGCTCCATACTGGGACCACTACTGTACATTATATACCCTAATGACATAACAATGGAACGTGTAGAAAACATGACGTTGTATGCAGATGACACTGGTCTTGACTGGTAACAATGAGAGAGAATGTGAAGAAAGGACGATCGAGTGCCTGGACATCCTGAGTGAATGGTTTACAGCAAATAATCTTCTGCTGAATGTCTCAAAATCACAGTTAATACATTACAATTTGCATGCAGATAATGAGCGATTGTTGGAATACAATAATGTACAGATAACGACTTCCAACTCGCTGCCTTTTTTGGGAGTTGTCTTGGATCGCAGACTGGACTGGAGGCCCCATGTAAATCAACTGGCCAAAAGTATAAGTAAATACTGCTTTGCATTGAGGATTCTCAGAGATGGTGTGGGGGTGGATGGTGCTCTGGTAGCATACCATGCTTACATTCAATCGAGAGTTAGATACGGAATCATATTTTGGGGAAACTCTGTGGAGTCTGACAGGATTTTTATCTTGCAAAAAAAATGCTTAAGAATAATTTTTGGTATGGGCTTTGGGGATAGCTGCAGAGCAGCATTTGCAGATAAGGGAATCATGACATTGTGGGGGTTATATATTTATAAATGTGCGTCTTTTATCTTGAACAATAGATCGTTCTTTGAGACTCTTAGAGGGGAACATGCATATAATACCAGATATAAAGATAATTTAAGAATTAAAAAAAAACAAGCTACAGCTACATTCAGAGGAATGTCTGTCATTCCATATTAAAAATCTGGAATAAAATACCTCTCACTTTAAGAGAACAACCTACCATATTTATTTAAAAAAAACTGACCAAATTTTTAAATAAAAAGTCTTATTATAGTATAAGTGATTTTCTTGGGGACGAAGGAGTGAATGAGATGGGACTGGATTGAATGAACTAAAACAATATTGTTGTAATGTTTCAATAGGTACTTTTTAATAGCTAGGATACCAGACAGGTCAAATGATTCTAAATGATTTTAAATTACATATTATTGTTGTGAGTGTGAAATATTGTTGTATGAACTTCTATTGTATCTCTGTAGTATTAGCTGTTTTTATTTGATTTTGTTTGTAAGATTTTATCACTAATTTTAGGATTTTAAGATAAACAATTGACAAGATTCATACCCTATAACGTAAAAATTTGTAAACAAAATCACTGGAATCTAATAAAGAATATCTATCTATTCTTAACATAAGCCAACAACGACTCACATGTAGCACTGTTTTGTACTTGGCTTACATGTAGCCATTTTTTCTTAGGAACTCCTATGAATTGGCTATTTATGGGTTGGACAACTTTGTCATTTCCAGCATGCCGAACCACACCAACAAAATCAGCATTCTTTGTGGTTGATGTACTGGAAGACTGACCATCTTTCAGCTGAGTCTGTTGATCCACATTGCTATGTGCCATGGCTGAATCTACTGCTCGTCCTACTGGAGAGAGTGTAATTTGTGCACCTTCAAACACACCATGTTCATCAGAAGCCTTGACAGACGGCATATCTTGCTGTTCTTTATGTAGTAAATCTATAATTTCGATTTTATCAGAAATTATCGTGTTTTTATCTGCTATGGTAGATTTGAGCATCTGAATTTCTTCTTCCATATGTCGGATTTTCTCAGTATGGTATTTGTTTTGTTTCACAGCAGATCGACAATTTGGGCAACATATAAAAAGTACCCGTTTCTTGAGTGGAATCACTCTAACTTCAGTAACACTCAGAGGAAAACAACTTCCACAGTAATCCAAATTGCATATGTCACATTTAACAATATTATTTCTATCGTCATCGTCGGAAATATTCAATTTGCATTGAGCACATGTGGTCATTGTCTATAGGTTAGAAAGACAATTTTTACCACACAATCACAAAAAACAATTTAAGGGCAAACGAACTATTTGAACACTATATGTGAATCAAGGCAACAACTTTTCACTACTTTTTAGCAATTAAATTCAACAAAAACTCAATTTTTAATCAAAAGCAAAATTTCAAACACACTCTCACCTCTAACCTCTTCGACTACATATTCAGTAATTATTCATGAAGAAATAAGGATATAGTGAAAATATAGTTTATATTTTCCGTCTATTGAATGTGTAGTACTACATTATGCGTTTATATACTGCTCATGTTATTTTTTTTTAGAATCAGGACTTGGTAACAACAGCGGCTTACCCAAAAAATCTGAAAATGAACAAAAAATCGTCACTATTATTAGTATTTTCCACCAGACACCCGCGGCAACGAGTAAATTTGTACTTAAACTGACGCAATTAATTCTACAGACTGAACAGGCAATGGCCATAGGTAAGTAATATTCAAACTCCAACTACGATTGGCTCTCAATTCAATAGCAACACAACATATTCTGAACTGGCAGATTCAGTTCTCAATATTCGCAAGTGTCATTAGTTGTCTCTTTTTCTTGTAGAAGCTAGCAGTCCATTCAGAGGCGTGCTGATGAAGTTTCTTTTAAGATATCCGGCTGAAACTCTTACCATGTTCTTAGACGATAATTTCATAAAAGACAAACAGTTTAGTAGATATTTGGAATATTTGATTAAGCATCGAGATGGCAAACCATTCAGGTAAGACTTGTTTAAGATCATCAGTGATTAAGTGCGACATTACATCAGTTGCAGATGGTATAATATTGTGTGGCTTTGTATTTAGTGTCGTATACTTTCAGCTTTTAACAATTGCAGTATTTCTTGTAGGAATTATATTCAAGATGCTCAAAATAAGATGATAAGACGTCTGATCATAATGGTACAAGCCAACTATGTTAGCATAAACCTGGGCCTTCAAGAGAGAAACGAATTGCAGAGAAATGAGCTGCAATACCAAAGCATCAGGATAATATCTTTATTAATAAAGTTCGATGATCAGTGGCTGTCTACACAGCCAGACTTGGTAGAAGCCTTAAAGCAAATTTGGTGCGATGACAGCTATCAGGTAATTTTTTCCAGCAGTTTTTCAGAAATATTTATTGTCTAAAATTTGGCAATTTGTAGGAGAGACACAAAAATGTGGAACAACTCGAATACACCCATTGGAAGGAACCGAAACTCCTAGTCAAAATACTTCTGCATTATTTTTGCCATTATCCGAACGACATCAACCTACTGTTCCAACTCTTGAGAGCTACTACCGACAGATTTATTCCAGATTTTCAAGTAATTACTTTCACGTTGGCTACTTGTATCGCGTTAGTATTGTATTGATCGTAGATATTTAATTTTTTATTTCTTTTTTTTCAGTTTCTTAGAGATTTTCTAGAAAACACTGTAGCTCAAAATTACACTGTGGATTGGAAACGTTCAGCTTTCTTTAGATTTGTTGATATGTTTTCATCTAACGACATGTCGCAAGAGCTAAAAGCTAAGGTAAATTATTTGTTAATTTCTAACTTTGATAGTTGTATTATCAACTGCAGATATTCATAATTATATGCCATTTTTATAGAAGAAGTGATATTAAATGCAATTTTTAGTATTACAACTTTCATTTTTACAGGTACTGCAGCTAATCTTAATTCCTTGTTTTGCTGTCAGTTTCGAAAGAGGTGAAACGAACAAGCTGATTGGAGGCCCTCCGATGCCATATCAGGTAAATTATATTGTTTATTTTCATGCTTGCGTTGTAATTTCACATGTAACCAAACGGTTAAGTTACTTACACTAAAATATTGCGTGTATATACATATCTGCCCATCAAGTGTTCGATATAATCCGAGAAGCAATATTGAATTTTGGGCTAACGAATCTTGTTTTTTGATTTTTAGGACAACATTGAAAATGTGGTATCGGTCTTCATCAACAAATTGATAGACCCCGATAGTCCTTATCCGCAGGCCGACTGCGTTCGTATATCATTGCTTCAATTTTCCTGTCTGCTGGTCGAGCAGGCTAGTCCTCATATTCATGATCACGACGCGAGCAACAAGGCGCAGGGATTTAAATTGAGGAGACTGATGACGTTTGCGTGGCCATGTTTGCTGGTCGAGAACTGTGTAGATCCTGCTACAAGGTGAGAGATATAACGGTTGGACGCAAGAAGCAATGACAATTTTGTTTATTGAAAACAGTATGTTTACATGACATTCCTTTATAGGTACCACGGTCATCTGTTACTCTCCCATATTATCGACAAGTTCGCCATCCATCGCAAGATTGTCTTACAGGTTTTCCATTCTCTGCTGAAAGCGCACGCCGTAGAGGCTAGAAATGTGGTACGTCAAGCGCTCGAGATTCTGACGCCATCTATGCCGTTTAGAATGGAAAAGGGTAAGTTACGACCCTTCCCAAGATAAAAAAAAGTTGTAATAAGTAAATTATATAATTCGATGTTATTTAATTTCTAACTTCAGGAGTGTTTACTCTATGAGGATTTCGTTAAGATGCTTGAAAATGCCTCTTAGGCACGATTAGGTTGTACGTTTGGTGAATTGAACAAAGCCGAGAGAGCTTCCGTTCTAACTAAAGGACGCTTGCAATTTGATTTAGACTGATTACAATTTGTGGGTAACACACATCATGAGTAGTTATGTTGCGCGTAAAACCCTTTGATGTTAGTGAAGCCAAATTCTATTTTTTCATGATTTCTCATATTTCGAGCATGCACATTATTAGTTGGAAACGTCAGAATTATACGGCCAGCTGGGCCGTGGACAGAGTCGAACTAGGATCTAATCATAGGCATATAACTAAGTCTATGGATTTAATACACAAAATTCGCGAAAGCAGTCCACAAAAAGCACTACAAATAAAGCAGACTCTCGAACAAACAAGTTGTTAGTTTTCGCTTTTCGGTTCCTTTTCAATCAACATATTTTTCGTGTCGCCGCGCAGAAAATCAATAATCGAGATCTCGTCTGAATACAAGCACAATACAAGCCTGTTGCGTGCCTCGTTTTACGATTATTTCTCGCCAACACTATCTATCTATTTCTCCTTACTTATATCTTATTGAAAAAAGACATACATATATGCCGAACTGATCTTTTATTTATAAATGCAGCGTTCACTCATTGAGCGCAGGCGCAAAATAAGAACTCCCAGCTCTCCTATTGGTTGAAGCGCTTGGCTTCAAAACACGTGGAGAGTTGTTTAACTGATTCAGGTACGGTATAAACTGTGCCCAAACTAGAAAATCCTCGGTCTTAAGAATCCTTAAGGGCGATTCAAAATCAAACGACAATCAACTACACTTGTTTGGTTGAGGTATTTCAGAGCAAATAAAAGACGGTAACGTTCGTGCAGGTTTTAAGTTTATTGGCGTTCGTCAGGTTTGGAGTTAACGTGTTGTCATATCTCTTTCAATAAACAAAGTTATTTAAATATATAAAAAAAAGTAAAAGAGCATAATTGAAAACAAGTAATAACCTATATGCTCATAAATGTAGAACTAGATCAGTTGCGTAGAAATACAGACAGTAATTTCAATTAATTTGAATTATAATAGAAGTGAAATAGATAAAGAATGATCGAACAATTATTAGGCACGTTTAGCTGTAACGGAAGTAACAATATAATATCAAATGATTAGGAAAGATCAAAACCAAGTTCAACAAATTAATCAATAACCACAATAAACATAAGGCATCTATCGTCTCATCATACTAGTAATTATGAGATCAGCCTAATTGTAGCTATTAAACTTTGTGCGCGTTTACCATGGTATACGACTCGCAGTTGTACTTAAGTAAACCTTACTGATTCAGTTTATGAAATAACTTATCTTCACTGGTCTTCGCCGATATCATCTCCGGCCTTCTGCACGTAGACTGATGCTAAGCGCCTTAGGTTCCATAACCGCTCAGTAGCATTTGAGGTAATGCCCCTACCTCTATAGCTGCAGTCGGTACCAATAAAACACAACGAACTGTACTGACTGATAGCTACTTGGTTAGCTACTTAATCTCGCTCCAACCAAAAATAGCTCCAGATAAGAATAACTTTCTCCATACAAAAATAGCTTCAGGCAAAAATAGCTCCAGCCAAAAAAAAAATACATAAAAGAGAACAAGCGCTAAGTATGCATTCTCTTACTGCAATTTCAGGCAGCTTCCCCTTTTAGACTACTTTCTACACAAAGAGTATTTAAAAATAATAATAAGATCCCCATAGGAATTTAGCCGTCTTGCCAAAATGACGACGGTCATAAGATAGCCAATTTTATATCACCCTAGAGATAGACATAAAAAAACTAAGAAAACCTAAACAATAATATACCCACTGGTTTATTTTAATTTGCTCTTTTAACAGTTAGATCCCAAGGCAAATCAAAGCTTGTATATTTATGCAATTAATATTAAATCTAAATTGACTAAGCTTATGTAGTACTTTACAAGTTCTTGTAAGCAAAATTCATAGTAGAAAATAAATTTATCAAAAATTATATAGAACCATTATACAACCTATATCCTAT
>MU182916.1:161440-188129 GCA_016904865.1 Pissodes strobi
AAGCCATAAGAGTCAAACAAGTTAGATACTAGTTGCGAATGAGTTTGTGTTTTATCTGTAAAATTTATGTTAAAATCACCAGCCAAAATAATCCAGGCATGCAAAGGAAACCCTGAAAGGAGTAATTCCAACCTAGATACAAACATAGAGCCATCTGCATTGTACAAACAAACAATATAAACATTCAATTTGGGTGCATTGATTATTGAAAATTCAAATTCTCTTCCAACAATCATGTAGTCAAAATTCTCAAAATCTACAAATGAACAAACATTTAACAGTAAACTGCGAACCACTATCAGAGTACCCCTATGACTAGAACTGGATCTCGAATATTTTGATAGCATAACATATCTGGGAAACCTGTACTATCTAAAAATATGTATTTCTAATTGATTGCACATTCAACAACATGATTGAAACATAGTCATAATTATTACTATTTTATCCTAAAAGAGAGTCTCGATTTACTGATAAATCATTCTCGGTAATGAGCTGTACCTCATTTAATGACTGGTTCATTCGTGGTGAACATATAATAACCGGAGCTTTATTACATTCAGAGAGAGTGGGATCAGAAGAGGCCTGTTGACAGATAAATTCAAATTGCACATGTACTAGATTAGTAAGTTTTAAAGGACAGAAATTTAATACGTTATCTTTGACAATCCTTCCCAATTTGCTTAGAACCCTTCTGTTAAGACAAAATTTTGAGTTTGGGAAGTCTCTGCATGAAAATTTGCCAGACAATTTTCAGGTTAGAACAACTGATATTAGGTTTTGATTAACAATAGTAAAGTTTTCTGAGCAGGGAGTGAAGTAGTTAAAATAATTAGATAAGATAGGAAGGCCACAAACAATTACATAGTCTTCAGCAGATAAGTCAGAAATATAACAATCAGAATTACATACTAAGTCCCTAAATTTAGATGTGTCTTAATTAATTATAAATGTGTTTACCAAAGTCATCAGTAAGCACAACAATTTTATTCATCTTCATTTTAGGAAAAGGCATGCTAATCACATCCAACAACTGTCCTTGGGTTGGCTGGGAATATAAAGTCCCTCAGTAGTGTCCATGTAGATCCTGGCCCTATCATCTGGGTTGGTTTGTGTGCCGATTAACCCTTCAATTACTAAATTTAGTTCCTGTGCAAGAGATGGAGGCTCATTAGTTTGGGCAGATACACTCTGACAAGTTGCTACATGGGTGGGTTCCGTATCACTAACAAATCTGTCCCTCACTACAATCCTCAGTCTTTTAATTTCATCATCCCCTGTTCGGATTTCTGCCTCAAATGTTCTGACAGAGTCTACCATACTGTGTTTTATAGAATTTAATTCCTTTTGTTCCTTTTCCAGTTGATTAATTCTAGCCAAATGCTTAAGCTATTTTCCAGGGAATTGGTTATTCTCTGTAAGTTCCTAAACACCCTTTCTTAGATTAATGATTTCGTTACGTTTCTCGTTTAATGACTCAACCATCATTTTTTCCTGCTTCAGAGCCAATTCTTCAAGTCAAGTCTTGAGTTTTTCTACCCTGTTTGGACAAATGGGAGTGACTGCTTGATATTTCTTGGGTTAATCTGTCAACCTCCTCTCTGAAGGACTCGAAAAGTTCCTCTTTTTCTTCTAATTGAATATTAAGTTCAACATCTTTCATGGCTAGCTGTTTCTGGAGAGAGTGCTTGGCTTGAAGCAGCATGTCCACTTTACCAAGAGCATCTTTTAGACTCGGTTCCGGGTTAGTTTGGGTAGAAGACTTCATTTGCTTTGATCTCTACGCGATTTTTAAAGTCCCTTTTCAAACAGCTCGTGTGGAAGATTCCTTGACATACCACACAATGAAAGTAGGAATGTGTTTTTGTTGCACAGCATTTTTTGTTAGTTTCTGGCATATTGCCATCAATGAACCATACGTTAACAATTAGTAATGCCCTTTAATCACATATGGTCGTTCACTAACTCCACCAAGTGAAATCGGCTATATATTTAGTAAACAGAACAGAATAAAATCCTTTATCAAGTTAATTCTTACTTTTTCAGCACCTATTGTGTCTACTGTTATGCTTTTTTTTAAAGAAAAGCTGTTTTTATTGATTTTTCTCCAATGATTATAGAAACACTAAAACTACCATCACATCGTAATAAAAAACATGTTATAATGTTTGCTAAATCCACTACAACTTAGAATTTATCGCAGCAGAAACGACGCGTGTATTATTCACTAGCACAACTCTAATGAGTACCTAAAAACTTAATATTTGTAATAGATATGAGTAAAACTTACCCGTTGGTGATTTGCTCTCCTCATACTTGTTTAAACCGTTTAGAATTTCATCGTTAATCTTAGAGTAAAGTACATCCAACTCTTCGAATTTATTGACTCGCTCTAGAGGCAAAATATAGAACAATTTCGTAAGCAGATGGTGCATCAATTGTATAATTTTTTCATCTGAAGACATAACGCAGGCCGATAGTCCTTCCTACAAATAGAACACCTTACCTGTGGTACAGTGCCATTAGCAATCAACTATAGCTTACCTGAAGCAGCTTAAACTGGTCTAAAATTTGATCCCTCTTCAAGACAGTCAGCAAGAACGTTAGCAACTCTAATGCCGTGCAAATGTTGGAGATGTTATGCGTGGGGGATCCCACGGACACCAATATTTTGTGGAAAAATCCCAGATTGAGATCGACCGGCTCTTGCCACAGCTCTGGTTTTAACGCGTTTTTTAATAGAATCACGCAACGACGTGATAGCAGTTCGCCAGGGCTGCTGGTGCCGGGATTTACTGGGTTTTGAGGCGTCATCTCATTCACCTGAAATTTAAATGTATATATAACTCTATAGTTTAAATCTCTGAAGATAAGAGTAGGAGCTAAATGATGTGTTTTAACTATTTAGGGTTTACGATGACTCGTTCAGAATGCAGCTAAAAAGAGTTAATAAACAGAAACACATCGTCATACCTGACAAGCCAATCGTAGCAGAAAGTTTAATACGTTATCCGTGTGCCTTTTATCTATGTGCTCTTGCACTGCGGATTCTCCAGTTTTCACTGACACTGGCATAGGGCTGCCGGAAATAGATGCGGTCGCCATCTTCTTCCTAGCTTGTTCCAAGCTGTCTTCGCCTGCTGGTCTGCGCATGGACGTGTCCATACCTTGATTCTAAAAAATATTGAAATCCGTCAGGCATGGTTATGTCAGCAAACGTACTAATGAGCATCCATTTGACTTCCTCTATTGCTGGCTGCAATGTCAGTAATGATATTTAATGAGATCATATATACATATTTGCTCCTTAAATTTCGGAAATGAGGTTGGTGGCAGCATTTTCATTGATATTCTTCTAAACCAACACCAACAATATTAGTGTCAATTCAACTCGGAAAGATGTCGAATAGAATTCTTCTTTTCGACAAAAGTCGTACATGCAGGCTTATTTAATGTTAGAACTAAAGTCATGACAATGCTTTATTAGCTTGGTTATATAGGGTGTCTCTTTTGTTTAAAGTTAACAAAAAATTGAACTTACTTCAGATGCGGAGCTATCATCTTTAATGCCGTTAAGCTCCCACTTGATAATGACTTCAGCTAACTCTACAGCCAGCTTCCTGTGCTCCAGAGTAGCTGTAGCGCTGAAACCAAGTCTCTGAATAGAGCTGACCATGTGCTGGACTAGGTCATGACGCACGGGATAATACACCTGAAATAGTTTACTATAAATTTTTGTCCATCTAAATTGTATTTTAGATATCGGCAGATTAATGAAAAATTATGGAAACAGGAGTATACAATATGATCAAAAAAAAAAACCTATAAAATTGAGGTGTTATTAATAAAATAATTTAATCTGGAAAAACTTCCCAGGAAAATGTACTAAGGGAATCAAATTGGCGCAAGAAAACTCATGACTGCAAAACAATATATACAGGGTGACGGTACTAAAACTTAATAGAGCATTCATTACAAATTACAAGACTTCATTTAAAAAGTACAACATCCTGTATACCTAAAGGCACTAAGATTTTAACGTTTCATGAACCCATGCGTTTCTCTTGAATTGTTATGTAAAATCGTACAACTGATATAGTAATCGTTCAGATTAATATTGATGATTTTGATATAAATCACGATATAGTTACTGGGTTTTATACCTTATTTAAGCCAACAAATGAATACCAATGAGCCGGAAACAACTTACTTTATAGTGCTTAACGACGAGCTGTAATATGTGGAACAGCTGCTGCATAGAATGTCCTTCATCCATTAAGATTTTCTTAGTCCAGTGCGTTAACATATCGTAGCCTGCGAATAGGCACAAGAACATTAATTTAAAATATGCTATAAAGCCTGGCCAAAGAGAAAAGAATATTAAATTATTTTATAATCATTCGCACTCGATCAGTATCAGTAACAGAAGGGGTCGCCCCTAGGGCCTTGCGCTTAGGCCACCAATTGGGCCAGTTGTGCCTCCAGCCCGCATTAGAGAACCAGCAGGATGCCGGTCTTCCTTAAAAAAAGCCCATATCTCCTTTAGACTAACACGACGCACTGAATCTGGCTCGATCGGCGGCGTCGCGCCAAAGATTCTGAGTCTTGCCCACGCGAAGAAGTATTTTTTTTTTTATTTTAACGGTACACATTACAAACACCTATACAGGTAATTACAAGTAATGGGCTGATACATAATGAGAAATACAAAAAAAAAAGGAAGATAAAAGAAAACACACAGCATATTAAAACTTAAGAGCTAAGACAATAGTCTGAGCTGAGAATAAGCAATGCTGAAAAGATCAAGCTCTGGGTTCTCACTGATCATCTCATTGCGAGACTGATCTTGGTTGAACACAAAACAAATCAAAATTATTTATTCTTAAGTTAACCTTAGGCACCCTAAAGTTAATATACTTAATAATGTTACTATCTTTGTACTTTCTGATATTCAAAATATAATATAGCATATCTTCAAAAACGCAAAAAGCGTTTTTGGACTCTTTCAATTAGATCCACATAGCAGTTAGCAGTGGGATTCCAAATTTGCACAGCATATTCAATGTGCGGTCTTACTATAGTATTATACAAATGTATAATAGTGGGTATATCCAATTTTTTACTATTCCTAATGACAAAGCCCAATGACTTAAATGCCTTGCTTCATGTTAGTTTGGAAATAAACTCCAAGATCCTTCACCTCACTTTTGCGAGTAAGCTTTACATCCTTAATATAGTAATCATTGAAAATAACATTTGTCTTTCTGGTATATGTCACAACTGACCACTTATTAACATTCAGATACATTTTATTCTCCCTGAACCAGTCGGAAACTCTGTTGAGGTCCGCCTGAAACCCTATACAATCATTGGGTGAATATATAATTCGATATAATTTGTAGTCATCTGCAAATAACAGGCTGGCCGATTCAGTGACCGAAGTTGGCAAAGTGTTGCTAAACAGGGTAAATAACAGTGGACCCAAGTTGCTACCTTGTGGTACCCAGACGTAGCACTGTAAAGTTTGGATAAACACTTTCCTTTTTTATTTTTTGATCTCTAGATGTCAAGTACGAGTTCATAAAACTACAGGCTCTCTTTGAAAACCCCAACTTAAACAGCCTGCCTTATCAAATGCCTTTTGACAGTCCGTATAGATCACATCAAGCTGAGCGTAATCGCCAATGGCCTTCGCCCCACACTCCGAAATCTGAACAAGATTTGTAATTGTCGACCTATCTGGCATGAAGCCATGCTGATTAGGTGATACTCTCGACTCTACCCCACTAAAGATATCATTGTATAGAATGTTTTCGAAAATTTTAGCTAATACATTAATTAGACTTATCGGTCTGTAGTTTTCCACGCAACCGACATCCCCACCATTGTGAATTGGGGTGACAATGGCCTGCTTCAAAGAAGAAGGAAAATGGTTCCCGGAAAGTGACAGATTAAAGATGTGTGTTAATGGCTTTAACAAGTGTTCGGCCAGCCCTTTATAAATGTAAGCAGGAATATCGTCGCTTCCTGTAGATTTTTTGGGCTTCAAATGTTTTAAACTTTTCAACACATCACTCTCCTTTATTAGTCCAAAGTCGAAAGTACCACCCTCAACTGATTCTACATAATAATTGCAGTTATCCTTTCTCTCGAATACAGATTCAAAGTATCGAGCGAAGGCATCAGCAATGTCACCCTGACCTGACTGACTAGAATTGTTACACTTCATAGTTGCTGGTATTCCCCTTTTACTTGACTTGCTCCTAACAAAATCAGCAAAAGCAAAAGTGGATGGTATGGAGTCTCATCGTCTTCCATGCACCATCTACATTCCCCTTCCTCTGCACTTCTCAGCAGAGTCAGGTGCCGTCTAAGCCTGCAATGCCCTGTGTAGAATCGTACCAGGGCCCTGCACTTCCTCCTAGGTAGGTATAACAACCCCCTGGTGAGACTATTCGCGTGCCCATGTTTTATGAGCCTCGTCTGCCTCATCCCCGGTGCCGTCCGCAATACTTTTTCGGCCCGACCCTCCGTCCAGGCCTCCAAAGCTCTTTCGCGATTATTCTGGGCTATCCCCACACAGGGATCAGCCCCTAAGTATCCGCGTGCAGAGCCTTCTCTGGCTGGTGGAGAATTGTAAATGATATACGCACTGGAAGCAACTATCAACCGGTTGCAAACCCTGAGGTTCCCCTTAATGAACTAAATACTTTCTTCTGTAATATTGCCCAGAATCTCCAACAGAATCACAATCCATCAACTGAACCCCTTGGTTAAATGTCAAACATAACTATCCAAAATTCTTTCTTTTTTCTGCCCACTTGATTGAACTGAAGAGAGTCCTAAACTCTACGAAAAACAAAAATTTTTTTGGAGAGGACAAACTTTCCACCAAGATTTTCCTTAACTTGCCTGACGTAGCTTTGATGACACTTGCTGACGCAATCAATGTTAAGTTATCCCAATTCATAAGGGTGGCAGTCTGAATGAACCTTCAAACATCAGACCCTCTCTTCTGTCCACTCTATCAAAGTTGATTGAGAAACTGGTTAAATTTTGTGTCATGTCTTATCTGAGGTCAAATAATATCCTTAGTAAAGTTCAGTTTGGCTTTCGAGAGGGTCACAATACTGATGATGATGTGTACAATTTCGTTTATGATTTGTATGCCCAGATTAATGGTGGTGGGGTTTCCGCGGCCGTTTTTTGTGACTTATCAAAGGCGTTTGACTGTGTCAGTCATGAGACTATGCTTCGGAAGCTTTACTGCTATGGTTTCAGAGGCGTGGCCTTGTCCTGGTTTTGTTCCTACCTTAACGGTCGTCGTTAGCATGCCTTCGTGGGCTCTGGGTCCTCTGGATATGGGTCGGTAACCTGGGTAGTGCCGCAGGGTTCTGTTTTGGGTCCCAGACTTTTTCTCCTGTTTGTCAAAATGATCTCACAAATCTTGACATTCAGGGAAAATTCACTTTATTTGCCGATGACACCACAGTTCTCTGGCATAGCCCTAACAGTGAATCCCTGCGATTAACCTTGTTGGCGGACCTTCAGAGAATAAAGGTTTGGTTTGACTCAATTCGTCTGTCACTAAACTCTGGTAAGACCGGGCTGTTGTGTTTTAGGGGTGACCTGTGTCGGTTGGCAGTGAAGCAATTATGCAGCTCCCTAGCAGCAGATTCCTTGGTGTAGGTCATTGATGGTGAACTGAAGTTTGAGAACCACATAGTTGATCTGGCTAACAAAATATCAAGTGGCTGCTTTGCTGTGAGGGCAGTTGGTAGGTCTGTTTACTTTGACCTTGTCGAGTCACGTCTTCGCTACGCCATCTGTTTCTGGGGTCATGCTAGCAATTATCTTATCCAGTCACTCTTTATATTACAAAAAAGAGCTCTCAATACATATGCAGGGCAAAAACTCGGGAATCCTGCCGCCCTTTATCCATTCAGGAGAGAATCCTTACAGTGACGTATTTATAAACTGGAAATTGCTGGCCTTCTATTTAAAAATCGGTATAGATTCATGGCAGAAAACCCTAGGTATATGACGCGTCAGCAAAACAATTTGCATCTGCCCATCCCTACATCCACTCTAACGCAGAAATCAATTTTTTATGATGGTGCAAAGGTGTTCAACCACCTTCCGCGCGACATTAAGGGCGCAGCTTCACTCAGGTGTTTTAGGCGACAGTTTTTGGTGGAGAGGGGCTATTATAGTCTTTCTGAGTCTTTAATCGGTGATTATGTCTATTTTACAATTCTTTGGCATGACAGTCATAGTGAGCCGTTGACATTAAAGATTAACGATGACCTAATTAAGATTAAAGAATGGTGTAATGTTAACTATCTAGTTCTTAACATTTCCAAAACTAATATATTAATATTCAAATGTAACTTGAAAGGAGTTTCTATAGCTGATACCCCTGTAAATGAACTAGATTCAAGCAAATTCCTTGGTCTGCATATTGATAATCTCTTAAGGTTTGAATATCATATTAAATATATATCCAAGAAAATATCTAAAGGATGCTATGCTGTAAGAGTCGTGTCTGGGGAGTTGAATGAGACTACAGCTAGAAATACATATTTTGCCCTGGTCGAGACTCATCTAAGGTATGGCATATGTTTTTGGGGATCATGCAGTAATTACCTCTTCACTGCTATTTTTGTATTGCAGAAGAAGGCTGTAAGGTATGTGTACGGCATGAAACCCTCTGAAAGCTGTAAACCAGTGTTTAAAGCTAAAACAATTCTTACCCTATCATCCTTATTTATTCTGGAAACAATATGTTTGGTTCACAAAAAATACGTCAGCGGAATTAATTCGCAATCATACTACCCAACACGCAGTTCTCAAGTGACACATTTACCCATACCAACTTCCGACAAAATTAAAAGATCTTATTTATACTGGCAAAAAATTATTTAATCATTTCCCACTACAACTGCGTCAGATTGGATATTTAAAACTGTTTAGAAGAAAGGCCAAAAAGCTACTAGCTGCAAAAGCCTATTATTCGGTAGATGAATTTTTTCATGACAGGCTAATAATCTAGTACAATATATTGTTGTTTGTGGTTTGGGTACATTGTGTAATGCGTTTTAGTGCTAGTTTTGTTCCTCCATTTATTATTTTTTATGTAATCACTATTTAATATTTTGTTGTTTTAATTTTTATGTGTTCTACTTTTACTTAATTATTTTACTTGATCCTTTGTCTCTGAAAAGAATTTTGTATTTTTTTGACAATAAAGCTTTATTTATTATTATTATTATTATTTATATTGTGTTCTGAAATATTTTTAACCATGTGGCTTCTTATATTATGTTTTCCTGTATGTACTTCTTATCGCGCTTTAGTATTGAATACTGTATTAGGATTTAAGATGTTTTTACTTCTATTTTGCTTTGTTAACAACAATTTTTTGTTCTAACAATAAAGCGTATTTTGACTTTAACTAAGGCGTTAGCGGTCTCGTTTCCCGGTACACCCGAGTTTGCCTTGGCCAGCTTAACCTTTTTAAGCTTTGCAAGTTCAACCAGCCAGCTTCTACACTCCCTTACCAACAAGGAGCGCGTCCGGACCGACTTCAGCGCCATGAGTGCGGCCTTGCTGTCGGAGCAGAAGAAAATCCTCCCGCCACCGACATTGAGCCTTAGCGACTCCCACACCCCCATCATGATCGCAAAAATTTTCGCTTGGAACGTAGTGTGCTCGTCCAGTAGGACGGATTCGCACTCTCTTGACCTTTAGTAAATAGCGGTTGGTTAATTCAGTGAGAAATAAATACCAATGAATTAGGAATGGGTCAATTCAGGTAAAAGAGTATGCATCTGCATATATAAACACGTTCTTAGAGTGCCAGCACCTACGAAATTAGGAATGATCGACTCTTCCATTATCGAGGTAAAATAACTAACTCTTACATATCAATTTAGCATGAAAACATGTAACAGATAGAGGTCAAATAAAGTCAGTTATTTCACCTTTAATCCTACATGTGTGAAGCTAACGATAAAACGATAATACTGCTTACTCGTTTAGATAATGCATGACCCGAGCCATTTATCGAGCTGTTAGAGGGAAAAATTGAAAGTACGATCGTCGTAAACGTAACTTGATTTTCTCTGTTTGATAGGATCGATCGGGCTTTTTGAACCTTTCCACTGGCTTAGCACATAATCAATCAATAAATCGTACTATACTGACACAGCTTATACACTACCAGCTACTTATCTCTACGGAAATCGGAAAGTTGGAGTCTCGGGCACTGCGCCTAACTGGTAGTGCCCTAAGCGGCTCAGTTCCACGGTCTCGTGATTTTTCAGGCAATGTAATGAATGACACGAAGCGAACTGAATTTAAAATGAATATTCGCTTCAAAATCCACGACAAATTCGTCCAAAGCCACGGCTATCGCCCTAAACAGACCGGAAATTTCGGATATTTATACAATTTTCCCATTTAAATTAGTTTTTAAACGGATTTTATACGATAAAACATCATATTTTAAATTAAACGAACTGTCAAAAGTATTATTCAGATGCCCAGACGTTTAAAACAATATTAAGCCATGGTCCTCTTCTCACTTGACTTTCCCAAATCAAAGGATGCCGCCGCAAGATGCTGGTAATGAATAAGCTGTGAGTGACCTCGCTATAGAGAAACATTCAAAGTTATAGGCATGCATAGCAATGCATTTCAAAACATTCAATTAAATCTCTTACCTTTGCCTTCTCGGTGATAATATACATTAAAAACAGTCTCATGGATGTCAGGAACATTGGTTTCGGAATTTGTCGGTTATTTTCCTGGGTTTGTTTCAATATTTAATAGGAAAAGTTAAAATTCAGTCAATGTTTATTTCTCATATAACCTTCAAACTTCAGATGAAACAGCTGACTTGACAATAATTCGTGATACAAAAACGGGGGACAATAATTGTTGGTTGCCTATTGAAGGATATAATAAATGAAAGGGATACTCTTGGAATGTTGCCAGATGTACATGTTCTCTCGCGATTTTGATGTGTTTACGGTTCAAGCCAACAAGAAAGTACATAATTGATTGATATGCTACCATCAGATTGATGTTAAACGACTGTCTTTCGCTTTAAATATATGAAGGCAAGATGTTTTAGTGATTGCGTGTGTTCCCTAACTTTGGCAACACCGCTCGAGATGCTCCGCAAGTGTTCCAACAAGGAGACAGGCTCTGGGCTAAAGGTGCGTTTAGGCCTGAGTTATCGCGGATTCATGCGTTTAACAGTTTTGATGTCAACCGCCGGCCGGAATGAAGTAGTTTCTGTTTGTTTGCTCATTGTCAATGGATTTCTTTGTCCTGCCAGCAATACATAATATCATACAGCCTTAGGTACGTTTTATTGCATATTGAAGATGTTATTAAATTTGCTGGCAACCAGCTTGTGGTATTTTACGTATATCGCAGGACCATGTAAAGCTGGCCTGTGGGTCGAATTTTGTCTGGCCCTTTAACAGTGACCTTTACGTTCTAGGTGGACGATTTTGACCTAAACTCGTTCTCTTCCTTGATAAACCCTCCAAAGAGGAGGTAGCGCGTACGCCTCATAAAAGGTTTAAGAGTTTCTAACTCGCCCTAAGTGGGATAATACTTATTTCGGGCTAAGAAGTGGCATAGTTACTAGGTTGCTGTAGTAAATGATTTGACTGTGGATTGGTTGGATTTTGCCTGAAGTCGAGATTTCTTTGGTGACTGGCCACGTGCGGTGAATTCCGGAACAAAATACGCCGTTTCCTTCCTCAAGGAGTGCCTATGGGAGAGAGCCTTGCTCCCAATTCGTCATCACCATCGAAAAATCCTACGTAGCTAGGTAAATAAATATATATATCTTACATTTTGTACATACTCATTTATTTTCTGTACAGGGAGATTCCTATTATCAGGGTGTAAGTCACTGAAATATAGTTTTCCTACGGTTCTCAGAGGGGATTGAATCCACTGCACAATACTACTATCTAGAAAGCGTTATTTTTGAAAATGTATTAATTTTTGCACTTATATCATGCAATATCATCAAACAAAAGATAACTTGGGCCTGGAACAGGCATAGCATGACTTTATTATACTCATTACTTTTGCAAGAAATAATATTCTGGGGAAAACAAGCGTATTGAATAATAATTCATGAGGCCGTCCTCGGTATCATGTTGCAGTCGAGCACTCATAGCTGATTCTTTGTCTTTATGGGCACCCGTATTGTATAATAGGATATAGGTTGTATAATGGTTCTATATAATTTTTGATAAATTTCTTTTCTACTTTGAATTTTGCTTACAAGAACTTGTAAAGTACTACATAAGCTTAATCAATTTAGATTTAATATTAATTGCATAAATGGACAAGCTTTGCTTTGCTTTGGGATCTAACTGTTAAAAGAGCAAATTAAAATAAACCAGTGGATATATTATTGTTTAGGTTTTCTTAGTTTTTTGTATGTCTATCTCTATCTATCTAGATATAAAATTGGCTATCTTATGACCGTCGTCATTTTGGCAAGACGGCTAAATTCCTATCGGGATCTTATTATTATTTTTAAATACTCTTTGTGTGGAAAGTAGTCTAAAAGCAGAAGCTGCCTGAAATTGCAGTAAGAGAATGCATACTTAGCGCTTGTTCTCTTTTATGTATTTTTTTTTGGCTGGAGCTATTTTTGCCTGAAGCTATTTTTGTATGGAGGAAGTTATTCTTATCTGGAGCTATTTTTGGTTGGAGCGAGATTAAGTAGCTAACCAAGTAGCTATCAGTCAGTACAGTTCGTTGTGTTTTATTGGTACCGACTGCAGCTATAGAGGTAGGGGCATTGCCTCAAATGCTACTGAGCGGTTATGGAACCCAAGGCGCTTAGCATCAGTCTACGTGCAGAAGGCCGGAGATGATATCGGCGAAGAGCAGTGAAGATAAGTTATTTCATAAACTAAATCAGTAAGGTTTACTTGAGTCCAACTGCGAGTCGTATACCATGGTAAACGCGCACAAAGTTTAATAGCTACAATTAGGCTGATCTCATAATTACTAGTATGATGAGACGATAGATGCCTTATGTATATTGTGGTTATTGATTAATTTGTTGAACTTGGTTTTGACCTTTCGTAATCATTTGGTATTATATTGTTACTTCCGTTATAGCTAAACGTGCCTAATAATTGTTCGATCATTCTTTATCTATTTCACTTCTATTATAGTTCAAATTAATTGAAATTACTGTGTGTATGTCTACGCAACTGATCTAGTTCTACATTTATGAGCATATAGGTTATTACTTGTTTTCAATTATGCTCTTTTACTTTTTTTTATATATTTAAATAACTTTGTTTATTGAAAGAGATATGGCAACACGTTAACGCCAAACCTAACGAACGCCAATAACCTTAAAACCTGCACGAACGTTACCGTCTTTTATTTGCTCTGAAATACCTCAACCAAATAAGTGTAGTTGATAGTCGTTTGATTTTGAATCGCCCTTAAGGATTCTTAAGACCGAGGATCTTCTAGTTTGGGCACAGTTTATACCGTACCTGAATCAGTTAAACAACTCTCCACGTGTTTTGAAGCCAAGCGCTTCAACCAATAGGAGAGCTGGGAGTTCTTATTTTGCGCCTGCGCTCAATGAGTGAACGCTGCATTTATAAATAAAAGATCAGTTCGGCATATATGTATGTCTTTTTTCAATAAGATATAAGTAAGGAGAAAGAGATAGTGTTGGCGAGAAATAATCGTAAAACGAGGCACGCAACAGGCTTGTATTGTGCTTGTATTCAGACGAGATCTCGATTATTGATTTTCTGCGCGGCGACAGGAAAAGTATGTTGATTGAAAAGGAACCGAAAAGCGAAAACTAACAACTTGTTTGTTCGAGAGTCTGCTTTATTTGTAGTGCTTTTTGTGGACTGCTTTCCATAGACTTAGTTATATGCCTATGATTAGATCCTAGTTCGACTCTGTCCACGGCCCAGCTGGCCGTATAATTCTGACGTTTCCAACTAATAATGCGCTGAATGCGCATGCTCGAAATATGAGAAACCATGAAAAAATAGAATTTGGCTTCACTAACATCAAAGAGTTTTACGCGCAACATAACTACTCATGATGTGTGTTACCCACAAATTGTAATCAGTCTAAATCAAATTGCAACGGTCCTTTAGTTAGAACGGAAGCTCTCTCGGCTTTGTTCATTTCACCAAACGTACAACCTAATCGTGCTTAAGAGACATTTTCAAGCATCTTAACGAAATACTCATAGAGTAAACACTCCTGAAGTTAGAAATTAAATAACATTGAATTATGTAATTTACTTATTACAACTTTTTTATCTTGGGAAGGATCGTAACTTACCCTTTTCCATTCTAAACGGCATAGATGGCGTCAGAATCTCAAGCGCTTGACGTACCACATTTCTAGCCTCTACGGCGTGCGCTTTCAGCAGAGAATGGAAAACCTGTAAGACAATCTTGCGATGGATGGCGAACTTGTCGATAATATGGGAGAGTAACAGATGACCGTGGTACCTATAAAGGAATCTCATGTAAACATACTGTTTTCAATGAACGAAATTGCCATTGCTTCTTGCGTCCAACCATTATATCTCTCACCTTGTAGCAGGATCTACACAGTTCTCGACCAGCAAACATGGCCACGCAAACGTCATCAGTCTCCTCAATTTAAATCCCTGCGCCTTGTTGCTCGCGTCGTGATCATGAATATGAGGACTAGCCTGCTCGACCAGCAGACAGGAAAATTGAAGCAATGATATACGAACGCAGTCGGCCTGCGGATAAGGACTATCGGGGTCTATCAATTTGTTGATGAAGACCGATACCACATTTTCAATGTTGTCCTAAAAATCAAAAAACATGTTTCGTTAGCCCAAAATTCAATATTGCTTCTCGGATTATATCGAACATTTGATGGGCATCCTAGAATTTCAGATATGTATATGTAAGCAATATTTCTGAAAGTAACTTAACTGTTTGGTTACATGTGAAATTACAACGCAAGCATGAAAATAAACAATATAATTTACCTGATATGGCATCGGAGGGCCTCCAATCAGCTTGTTCGTTTCACCTCTTTCGAAACTGACAGCAAAACAAGGAATTAAGATTAGCTGCAGTACCTGTAAAAATTAAAGTTGTAATACTACAAATTGCACAACTGGAAGATAAGTACGTTAAATAGTAACTTCTTTTATAGAAATGGCGTATAATTATGAATATCTGCAGTTGATAATACAAATATCTAAGTTAGAAATTGACAAATAATTTACCTTAGCTTTAAGCTCTTGCGACATGTCGTTAGATGAAAACATATCTACAAATCTAAAGAAAGCTGAACGTTTCCAATCCACAGTGTAATTTTGAGCTACAGTGTTTTCTAGAAAATCTCTAAGAAACTGAAAAAAAAAGAAAAAATTAAATATATATGATCAATAGAATACTAACGCGATATAAGTAGCCAACGTGAAAGTACTTACTTGAAAATCTGGAATAAATCTGTCGGTAGTAGCTCTCAAGAGTTGGAACAGTAGGTTGATGTCGTTGGGATAATGGCAGAAATAATGCAGAAGTATTTTGACTAAGAGTTTCGGTTCCTTCCAATGGGTGTATTCGAGTTGTTCCACATTTTTGTGTCTTTCCTACAAATTGCCAAATTTTAGACAATAAATATTTCTAAAAAAAGCTGCTGGAAAAAATTACCTGATAGCTGTCATCGCACCAAATTTGCTTTAAGGCTTCTACCAAGTCTGGCTGTGTAGACAGCCACTGATCATCGAACTTTATTAACAAAGATATTATCCTGATGCTTTGGTATTGCAGCTCATTTCTCTGCAACTCGTTTCTCTCCTGAAGGCCCAGGTTTATGCTAACATAGTTGGCTTGTACCATTATGATTAGACGTCTTATCATCTTATTTTGAGCATCTTGAATATAATTCCTACAAGAAATACTGAAATTGTTAAACGCTCAAAATGTACGACAAATTCATAATATTGCTTAGAAGCTGAGCGGTGACACAACACGACTCCACTAACACAAAGCACACAATATTATACCATCTGCAAATGATGTAGTGTCGCACTTAATCACGTCTTACCTGAATGGTTTGCCATCCCGATGCTTAATCAAATATTCCAAATATCTACTAAACTGTTTGTCTTTTATGAAATTATCGTCTAAGAACATGGTAAGAGTTTCAGCCGGATATCTTAAAAGAAACTTCATCAGCACGCCTCTGAATGGACTGCTAGCTTCTATAAGAAAAATAGAGAATTCATCACATCTGCGCAAATGGAGAACCGAATCTACCAGTTCAGAATGTGGGCAACCTAAATATTGTATCAATATTGAATTGAGAATCAATTGTAGTTCAAGTTTAAATACAACTTACTATATGCACTTACCAATGGCCATTGCCTGTTCAGTCTGTAGAATTAGTTGCGTCAGTTTAAGTACAAACTTACTAGTTGCCGCCGGTGTCTGATGGAAAATACTGATAATGGTGACGATTTTTTGTTCATTTTCAGATTTTTTGGGTAGCCCGCTGTTGTTACCAAGTCCAGATTCTAAAAAATAGGATGACCAATATTGTGATCTACTAAATAAATATCACCCTGTCCTAAGTTTGAACTTGAACTTGGAAATTGTTATATAAACATTAAAGGCAAACTATAAATAACGCGAGCAGTCAACGGGAGCGATTTTGAACCTTAAGCAAGCAATGGTCAGCACTTTTCATAATATAAATACGCTACCGATCCTTCAGTTTGGCAGGCTTTTGTCTCGCCCAAAACCAGCTCCTAGGTTAGCCACATGGCTGCCTTTAGGTTCTATCCGCTCCTAGGTTAGCCACATGGCTGCTTAAGGTTCTACTCCTTTACTCCTGGCCCAAATCTAGTAACTGGTTAGCCACATAGTTGCTGAGTCTAGGGGTTTCATAACCGCAGTAGTAAAAGTCAAATCGATGATAAGTTTTGTTAATGTACCTAGTTAATGTAGTGTTAGCAATTCTGACTACTGTATGTATTTAGTTTATAGTGGTAGACCTGAAAATAATTAGGGTTATATACCTACCTGTAGTTGGTAAGAAGAGTAGAGTTGAGTCAGCAAGTAAATGTTGTGTGAATTTGATCTGTGCCAATATTCCAATATATAATAAAGTTCAGTCTGCTTTACACGGGTTATTATTCTCCAAAGGTCCAAAATTAACAGGTTATGGGCCCAGATCGTAGTTAGGAATCCAGGTAGCCGGAAGAATTTGGAGAAAAGTGGAATAAACAGTGCGAGTAACTTTGTTCGGAAGTGTATAGGGATACGTCAGTCGTGTGCGGAAGAAAAGTCACTATGGCCACGGCACAACAAAACAGCATCAAACAGTTTGATGAATCTGGGTATTCAAACTGGGAATTTAGGGTAAAATTGCTGTTGGAACATCACGGAGTTTTGGAAATGCTGACTCAAGAACCACCTACTGCTGAGACAGAACTGATTTCTTTTAAAAAAAAATGATGTTGGAAATGGTGAAAGGAAAAACAACAGCCAAAGAAATCATAAACAGTTCACGAGGTACGTACATGAAATCAGGTGTGGCAAATCAAGTACAACTTCAAAGAAAGCTAAGGAATTTGAAGTTTTCTGGTCAAGGTTCACAAAATGAATTCAGTATTGAATTTGAAAAGACTGTCTGTGATCTGAGAAATGGTGGAGGTACAATTCAAGAAAGTGAAGTTATATCCCAGTTAATGCAGCAATGCCAGACTCGTATGAAGGAGTTACAACAGCTCTTGATGTCCTGTTTTGTCAAGGTAGCTCAGTTACATTGAATTTTGTCAAGAGTAAATTACTTAAAGAGGAAAACAGACAAGGAAAAGATGAAAATAAATCAGGAATATCACAAGTGGGTTTAGAGAAAGATATGGTCAAAAGTTTAGAAACCGAAACAATCAAGGTGGAAATTCGGGTGGTAATGTGAAATTTCCCTATAACTGTTATTATTGTGGCATGAAAGGACATAAAAAGTCGGACTGTCCTAAGAGAAAACAAGATATCAAAGGCTCAAATAAAGGTTTGGTTATGTAGCCAATGAAGAAGAGGAAATAGCCTTTATAACTTCAATGGAGATTGCGACTTTTCAAACAAACACTGATAATGTGATCAAGTTTATTGTTGACAACGGTGCCACCAATCATTTGGTGAATGCTGAAGCTGGAAAATACTTGTCAGATGTTAAAGAAATACATTATAAAGTGAACGTTGCAAAAAGAGGTTAGGTTATGATTTGTAACAGACAAGGAAATTTGCATTTGCATGATGTTGACGGTAGGAAATTTAATATAAAGAATGCACTGGAATGTGAGCATTTGTCGTACAACCTTCTGTCAGTCAGAAAATTGGATGAAAGAGGTCTAAAAGCTGTGTTTGAGGAAAGGTCTGTGAAAATAAAAAATGAAAAGATAATTTTGGCAGAGGGAAGGAAATTTGCATTTGCATGATGTTGAAGGTAGTAAATTTAATATAAAGAATGCACTGGAATGTGAGCATTTGTCGTACAACCTTCTGTCAGTCAGAAAATTGGATGAAAGAAGTCTAAAAGTTGTGTTTGAGGAAAGCTCTGTGAAAATAAAAAATGAAAAGACAATTTTGGCAGAGGGAACATTGAGAAATAATCTGTATGTGTTGGATTTTAAAGTGCAAATGATGGAAGCTAGTTTATGTGCGGGTAATCAAGAAAAGGAACTTTGGCATCGAAGAATGGGACATTCTGCAAGATACTCCAGTGAAAAAACCTGTGAAGTGTGTCTTCAGGGGAAGCAAATCAAATGCCGTTTGTATCTTTGTTCAGCAAGAGAAGATCTACAAGAATTCTGGAAGTTGTGTCCTCAGATGTGTGTGGACCCATCACACCAATTTCGCATGACAAGAAGAGGTACTTTGTCACTTTTATTGATAACTATTCTCACTTTACAGTTTGCTATTGTATTCAGCAGAAAAGTGAGGCTCTTGAGAAGTTTAAAATGTTTGTGGCAATGGCTGAGGCAAAATTTGAATGTAAGCTAGAAAGATTGAGATGTGACAATGGGAGGGAGTATGTGTCAAAAGAGTTTCTGACTTTCTGTGAACAGAAAGGCATTAATATTCAGTACACCATCCCTCATAATCCACAAAATGGCATAGCAGAAAGATATAATCGAACAGTGTTGGCAAAAGCAAGATGCTTAATTTCTGATGGCAAAGTTGACAAATGTTTTTGGAATGAAGCGGTGATGACAGCTGTGTGCCTGATTAACAGACTCGAATCAGCAACACTTCCCACTAAGGTGACTCCAGCTGACATCTGGTATAAAGAAAAACCTAATCTGAACACGATACGTGTATTCGGCTGTGATGCTTTTGTACAGATTCCAAAAAAAGAAAAGGAAAACTGGATGTTTGTAGTAAGAAAACAATAATGATGGGATATACTGAAAATGGTTATCGAGTATGGAATCCCGAAAAAGGTAAAATTATAACAGCTAGAAACATTGTGTTTAATGAGAACAAAAACTCTGTTACTAATACTGAAGCAACCCAAAATAACAGAGAAGTGTTAGCCGAAAATAGTGACTCAGAAACCAAGGGAATGATACCAGAAACTAAAACAAATGAAACTGTTGAGAACGACAAGATACATGCTCAAGATAATAATGCCTATCCATGTAAAACACCGAATGACGATCAAAATAGAAGGAGAAGCACTAGAAGAACCAGATTGCCTAAGAGATTTGAAGAATACAATATGGAAGACTCAGATTTTAATGAAAGTCTAATTACTGCACTGTCAACTGGAAATTTGTGCTCAGATGTGCCTCAATCTTACGATGAAGCTATTTCCCTAAAAGAAGGATGGAAAGAAGCAATTGAGAGTGAATTAACGCTCAAGGACAATAATACATGGGAATTAGTGCCGGTACCTGAAAATAAGACTGTCATAGACTCGAAGTGGGTATTCCGAGAAAAGGAAATGAATGGGACAACTTGTTAAGAAGGCGAGGCTGGTAGCGCGCGGTTTTAAATAGAGTGATGGAACTGAGGAAGTGTATGCACCCGTTGCGTGCATGCTAACTGTCAGAATCCTATTGTCATTGAGTGTAAAAGATGACTTTTATGTAAGTCAAATGGACGTAAAGTGTGCCTTCCTTAATGGGGACTTAAAGGGGCCAGTGTACATGGAAATACCGGAAGGTCTGGACGCTGATGAGAAAAATTATGTTTGTAAATTGAAAAAATCACTGTATGGTCTTCGTGAAGCACCAAACTGCTGGTATGAAAAATTGCATAACCATTTGTTAGCCATAGGATTTATGAGATCAAAATCGGATCCATGCCATTATTATGACTCTGATACATTTTTAATTATATATGTTGACGATCTGTTTATGTTCTCAAAATCTCTCAGTAAGCTTAAAGGTTTTAAGGAAAAAATAATGTAAATTTTTAAGATAAGAGATCTAACCCCGAATTTATCGAATGATTTTACTATAAAATTTCTCGGTCTAACTATCATCAAGAACAATAATTGTATTTTTATAAATCAAACAGATCTGATCAGTAAAATTTTGTGTAGATTCAATATGTCAGATTGTAAAGTTTCAAATGTTCCTATACAACCAAAACTTGCTTTATCTGTAAATAAGGAATCAGAAAGTTTAGATAACTTACCTTATTGAGAATTAATTGGTAGTCTTATGTATGTAATGTTGGGCAGTAGGCCAGATTTGAGTTTTGCTATCACATATTCCAGTCAATTTCAAAAGTATTATGATAAAGACCATTGGAATCATTTAAAAACTGTACTCAAATATTTAAGTGGCCTGAAGTATGTGAAATCACAAGACTTTAATAACAAAAATATAATCACAGCATATGTAGATGCTGATTATGCCAATGACATAAATGATAGGAAAAGTATTTCAGGCTTCGCAATTCAGACATTTAATAATTTTGTTTTTTGGAAAACTAAGAAACAAGTTACTGTCTCTTTATCTAGTGCTGAAGCAGAGTATACTGCTCTTTCTAACTGCACTACTGAATGTGTATTCATTGCACAATTAATTAAAGAGATATTGAAAAGAGATGTATTTCCTTTAAAAATATATGAGGATAATCAATCTTGCATCAAGATGGCTCATACGCTAGAAACTAAAAGAACCAAACACATTGATGTGAAGCATCATTTTATAAGAAATTGTATTAATCAAAACGAAGTGTGTTTAGAGTATATTTCAACATCTGAGCAAGTAGCCGATATATTTACAAAGGCACTTCCTGCCATCAAATTTACATATTTCAGAGATAAGTTAAATGTTGTTTGTATCTGAATAGTTTTATGGCCGGTTGCACCACATATACCTTAAGCAAAGAATAGTAGAGCGGTCCTTAGAATTTAAGGAAGCCCTAAATTTCAATGCATTGCAACAACGTTAGTTTGTCAAAAACTTAACTAAGTATAGGTTAGCATTGGCAACATAGCATTAATAATTGAAACCGTAGGGAATTTCCACTTTTGTTAGGAACATTTTGTTTCATTTCAGTATACAACATAAGCAGAATACATAAAAAAAATCTATATATATATATATATATATATATATACACATTTCTATATCATGTGGAGATCCGATCATATTTTGGACTACCTGAGATCCACCTGAACTAATAGAGCTATCCAAAAGATATTTTGTAAATATGGCTCAAAAGGTATCTTAATACGTGGGATCATTAGAGGGGTAAGTTATTTATTACATTTCTATATACACAAAGTATAATGGCAAGTTGAGATCAATTAAATACTTGTCATAGATGAGATCCGACCTTGCAAATCACAAAACATACGCGTAACCTGAGATCAAACCATGTTGCCAATTTAGCTACTTGAATTATGTACAATTTTAACATCGCTACTTATTAATATAATTGTTCTGTGTTCAATTCAACTTAAGTAATTAGTAAAAAGGACATAAATAAAGTTATAACATTAATATTTTTGTTTCCGTTGAAAAGGAAATATATTTATTTAGCGAATCCTTAAAATGACTTATGTAGATTTTTTAAATTATTTGTAATATTAAACAAATCCTGGCGGTTTAGGAACAATCCTTTAACTTTTGTATTCAGGCTTTTTCTAGCCCCAAAAAAAGAGGGTGTAGGTGAGTCCTAAAATATACCCTTGTACATATCTATACGTATTAATACCCACATATAAGATAAATAGGAAATTTATTCCTACAAAGACTAGAATTCCTCGAGCTACTGCTTCAGACTCAATTTGGGTAATTTTATCTTTTGAAGACTGATTCATTTTTGGTAGGTTATGACCGTTGGAACTTCCAGATTGATTGGAAGGAGTACTAGTGGTGGTAGAATTATTATTGCCATTTTCTTTTGAAGAATTTTCATTACTTAACTCGATTTTTGCTTGTGATTTTTAGAATGTGTAAGATCTATCTGACGAAATTGAGTCCTGTTAAGGTATTTGGTTTTCAGTGCTTTCGCCTCATCTAAAGCCTGGTTTTCTTCACTGTTCACATGTCCCTGTAGAGTAAATAACCATAGATAAAACTACAACCACAACAAACGGAATGAAATGAATTAACGAATAAAAAATATTTTGTCACTTCAGCCCTGCAGCCCTTTCTTCTAAATTAATTGAAAAACCAGAATCTTATATGTTTGATGTTTGTAATAAATTGATACTAATTATTTAGGTATTAAACATTAAAAACTTGACAAATTTATAATCGAGTGGTGTCGAAACCATAGAGAAATATTATGGTAAAACGTGTAAACAATAATTTGTAACCTGCATATTTTATGAGTTGGGTCAGGGATTCTTTGCGTTTGCACTAGCCGCGTGCAAGCCTTTGGCCCTTACTGCAGTCTTCCAACTTCAATACCTTCCTCGTATGTAGCAGACACGTTAGCATTTCTAAACAGTTTTTTTCTTGATTTTAGGTATGTTTTGGGTTCGTTTGGGTTAGCACCTGGTTAGTTTCCTTTTCTTGAGCCCCCGTAGCGAGCGTGCTGAAATCGGTTAGGTTTGGTAGCGCTACAAAAGCTGACTGATTTGGGCACCTGGAATAAGCTGTTATATAATATTTCACTTTTCGCATGGCCCTTCGCTCGCTACGGGGGCTCAAAAAAGGAAACGAACCAGGTGCTAACCCAAGACATACCCAAAATCAAGAAAAAAACTGTTTAGAAACTTATTGCAAGGTGCTAAAGCGTCTGCTACATACAAATATGCAACCCGGCACTAGAACCTGGAAAATATTGAGGGTTTCAGAAAACTGTCAGAAACAAAGTTAGTCTTAACAATTTCACTGAATCGAAATATAATTGGAGATGTTCAGTACACTAAAATTGAATCATATAAATCTGCAACGAGAAAGCAGGAAGACGACTGACTTAGAATATTGACAGATAGTGGGAAAGAAATAACAATGAATGTTTTAAGAATTGTTACAGTTTACAGTAATAAAAAGAAGCGGCATTGCTATTCTGTTTTCCAAAAAAATTAAGATTACATTGAGTTAATATTATAAGTTAGAAAAAAATATCTGTCATGACAAAGAATTAATAGAGAAAATCAAGGAAGAGCCATTGATGACATTGATGCGGAAATAAACGAGTGAAGTAATGCTAATAAGGATACACATCATAGTACCTAAGAGTAATAAAGTAATTTTTTTAAATTTTAATATAGTATTATTTTTTTATATTAAATTGTTTTATCTCTTGCTATGGCTTCAGAAGAAACACATAATTTCCCATTTTACCAGAACAAAATTTATATGTATTAATTGAACAAAGAAATCTGCTCTAACAAAGCTGCTGACGATTGGAAACTTGTTTTCTTTTTATGTGCTTATCTCGGTGTTTATAGTAGTTTGTTCCAAGGAATTCGCTATTCATTGCAATAACCAACACTGAGATATTTTCATATTAATCACGCCATAATATTTAATACTGATCTTTATCTAATAGCTACAAATGAGTAAAAACACATTTCCAGTAATTCTTAATAATAAACATTTCACACACCGTATTTCATCAATATCCACTATTTATATTAGATTGTAAGTACCTATATTGGTTGTTTTTGGGCTCGCTGTCACTTATCTCTTCTGCACCATTTTATTGGAAAACCGTTTTGTAAAATCTACAAGAGCCCATTTTCATATAATTTGCTTTTTAAAAAATATATGAAAATGGACAATTGCAGTGTTTTTTTTTTTAAAGAAAACATGCTGGAATGCAAAATAATCTGGTAATTTTGATGCACGAAACAAAAAATCAATTCAAAAAACATATTTTTCTAAAGTTAAAACTATAAGAATTATAATTAAATACACAGTTAAAATAGGAATTTCTTTTTATCATTTGCTATAGCTGCGATCTCTGTATGATAATATTTATTTGGTGTAAAAAGTTATCATTCCAGAAATTAATTATTAGTGTATTTTCCCTCATTTTATTTATTATTCCAGCATGGTGGTTTTTATGCATTTGAATATATGGGGTAATGGGGTAATTGATTTTGCAGTGGTGTCCTGTTATTTTGACACGTCCTTGTTCTTTTATGGCTTTTTAGCCAACCTTAACACAGCTAGCGCTCTCAACGCCTGATTAGTAATTTTCTTCTTTTCTGTTGCTAACCTTGCTTTTTTTGCTTGGTTTGATGTCCAGGTGGCAATTAAATTTCGCCCAGTCGTACTGGGCAAATATCTGGATTTTTGTTGTTCCGAATTACCCACAAGAAGAGCAATGTTTATGACCTCCTTGAGTGGTATTACTGAAAATTGGGTTATACTGAATTCGGCCAGTTTTCCCTTAAAATAACTGTCCAAACATTTTACGCTTTCTCCTCCTCTCCTGGCTAATTTAAATAACAAAACAAAAAATACTTTTTCCTGGGGGTCATTGGAATTATTTTCATTGCATGAGCCTATCATTTCCATAAACTTTTCATATTTAAAAAAAACATCGCTCACCTTTCTTTCTTCCAGGTTTTGTTGTAAACTGCTTTCGCTTAGCTCCTTTTGCATTACAGGCTAAATATCCGTAAATGTGTTAAAGGTAATGCTAAAATCTTTATGATATTCCAAAAGCCAAACGCCTAATCCTTTAATATGTTCGCTAACTCGGAATGCTTGTGTTGTGGTTTAAAATGTATTTTTGTTAATTAGTAAAGTGCAGGGTGATCACCTATAATGTCGCCCCCCTTTAACTTTTTTATTTTAAGTGTATAAAAAAAATTAAAAGTATGGTTATGTAGGTACTGAAAAATACTTTTTTTCTGCGTATAAAAAATATTGGAAAAATGATCAGTATACAGGGAAAAACAAAAAGTTAATTTTTTTTCAATGGAACACTCTATATATGAATTTATTTTTCGATTTCTCGTAAAATTCTAAGCATATTTTATGTATGATGTTATACCTCTAGAGTTAGTAGATTCACAGCTATAAACAGTTGAAAATCGTTACTTTGGCTACTTTTCACCTTGGTAGCAAGGACATTAGAGATGGAATAAAATTAATTTCACATTCCTATCTTAACTTTCCAAGAGCTATCTGATGGTGCTAACTTATAGTACCTACCGAGGTACCAGATTTGGTACCCATGGTACCGCCTGCCAGTTAGTACCGTCAGATAGCTCTTGAAAATTTAAGATAGGAATGTGCAATTTATTTTACTCCATCTCCAATGATCTTCTTGCTACCAGGGTAAAAAGTAGCCAAAGTAACGATTTTCAACTGTTTATAGCTGTGAAACTACTAACTTTAGAGGTATAACATCATACATAAAATATTCTTAAAATTTTACAAGGAATCGAAAAATAAATTCTTATATAGGGTGTTCCATTGAAAAAAAAAACTTTTTGGTTTTCCCTGTATACTGATCATTTATTTTTCCAATATTTTTTATACGCAGAAAAAAAGTATTTTTTTACTACTAACATGATAAATCACCATTATTTACTCCATTCCTGAAATGAGAAGTAACATTTCTCACCCTAGGTAAATAATAATATTAAAAAAAAACCTAGGTCAATAATGAAACGGAAACGGAAAATGTCAAAATGTCAAACTTGTTAGTTTGACAACTAGTTGTCATTTCGGATTATTTGAAAAATGAGAAGGAAATGATTAATTTCAAAATCTAATCAATTCAAATAATGATAAGGATTGTATCAGTGCTATTAGTAAAAAAATTATATACAGTATGACTCACTTTTCATGACTCCCCATAATATTCTTATTAATAATGCGATTTTGTCAAAATTTAGATGGAAAGAAGGTACTTTGTATGTATGGAGCTGTCAGGAGATTATAGGTTTGTTCTAGCAGCGATTTAAACTCAAACCAAACCAAATCCAAGCCAGCGGAGTTTGCGCATTGCAATATAAGCGACACTTAAATCGCTATGCGCAAACTCCGCTGGCTTGGATTTGGTTTCGTTTGGGTTTAAATCGCTGCTAGAACAAACTTATTGTTACGATATCTGTCAGTTGGACAACTGAACTTCCAGGCTACCTGATATTTCGAACTATTTGAAAAATAAGTAGAAAATGACTAATATAAAAATCAAATCGAATCAAATATGGTAATATATCAGTG
>MU182916.1:223129-248047 GCA_016904865.1 Pissodes strobi
TGGCACATGCACCATTGCTTCACTCCCGAAGATCCTAATATGACTGAGATTAGGTCTTTTACCGTGCCAAGCCTCAAATGGTGTCACCTTCAACCCTGAAACCAATGACCTGTTACGCAAATAAACTGCTGTATTGACAGCCTCGGCCCAAAAAGATTTGTCAAGACCAGAATCGAACAGAAGACACCTTGCCTTCTCCAGAATGGTTCTGTTGAGCCTCTCAAGCATGCCATTCTGTTCTGGTGTGTGTGGGTTAGTTTTTTGATGCACTATTCCACCCTGTTTCAAAAAATTTTCAAATTCCTGGCTACAGAATTCCCCATCATTATCTGATCTAAAAACTTTAAATCGTTTTGTCTACTTGATTTTCAACCATTATTTTAAATTCCTTAAAATATTTATTTCTTAAAAAATAAACAAAACACATTCTGCTAAAATCGTCTTCAAATAACAGAAAATACCTTGACCCAGCTAGAGACGGAAGATCTGCATGCACAATTTCTAATTTATTATTGGCTCTATTATCTGAACTGCACCTTGATGCATCATATTTACGTCCTTGAAATTAATATGCGAAAATTTTTTATGCAACACATTTCCTGTAACTACCAAACTTGCTAGGCCTTGCTGCTCCTTCCTGTACTTTAATCGGTACACATTGTCGGCACTCTCCGCCTCTGCAATTAACTGATTATTTGAATCAAAAATTTTGCATACATTTTCCTTGAAAACAACCCTGTTCCCTGCCTTAATCAGCTGGTTCACTGACAATAAGTTGGTTGTCAGATCCGGCACATACATGGCATTTTTTATGACAATATTATGGTCCCTATTATTGACAATGCTCTTTAACTGAACATCACCCGAGCATATAACTTCCTACATGTCAATATCCTGCTGGACATTGGTCGACCAATCTTTCCTCGATATGACATGAACTGAGGTACCTGAGTCAATATACCAATCCGTTGGGTTAAAATTGCCACTAACAAAAACCTCCGACAAAGCACTCTTACTGCCATCTGAGCTATCAGCCTTACTTTTCGCGTCATTTTTTGGGCACTTATTGATGTAATGACCTAGAGCTTTGCACCTATAACACCTGACCTTTGAAATGTCCAGCTGGCCCTTCTTATGTTTCTGCTTTATAGCAAATGCACCTCCAGCTCCTGCACTACCACTGTCCTCTGCCATATCAAGCAACTTGGTTTTAATCATATTTGTGCTAATGTTCATGCCGCTATGTTCTATAGCCATGATCAATGGTGAAGCCTGCCAAAAGTAACGAGCCAACCCATTCTTCACTAATATTAAAACCAGTATTGCTCAACTTCTGTGCTGTATCTATCATCTGATTAACACAGCTTTGCATAGACTCACTACTCTCTAGGCGTAAAGAAATTAAACTACGTAACAAACTTATCTTACGTGTGGAGCTCTGACCTGCATATAACTGCCTCAGGATGTCCCAAACTTCCTTTGCAGTTCCTGCTGACTACATGAATGTATAAGTTTGTATCCAAGGTAAGTATTAGTTTTGCCACCAAAGTCGTGTCGGTTTCCGCACCTTCAAGACACTTCGATAAACCTTCGAGCACTAAGTAATTTTCCACTACGAAAGCCCATTCCTCGTAGTTTTCACGCCCGATTAATCTAGGTACACTTGGCAAATAGTTAGCCATCTGGAGTCAATCAAATTCGCGATTAAACGACGTTTTTACAACTTCGAACCCGTTACAAAATAGTCTGCCTGTATGGGCAACTCACTAGGCAACAAACTGGGAAAGTTTCTGGGCCCATAACCTGTGGAAACCCCAGAAAAGAGCAAGGAAATTATAAAGATAACGCCCCTTTGAGATTTTGTAAACAACTGCTTTATTTCGATGCCAGGCAAGAACAGACCCATAAAACTATAATGTCATAGAAAGACAGACATACAAAATCTCTCTTACATTAAACCGTGAATAACTTATGAAACAGACAACAAGATTTCATAGTAATGCAGCACTCTGCAATATTCTCATAAAAGGTGAACGCGTAGTTCTATCTACTAATGTTAGAGGGAGCTACGTATCTTAAAAATACGAATTTTTTGATATATTTTCAACAATTCTCTGCATAATTAAGTGTAATGTTCTGTACGAAATCTATTGTCAGTCTCAAAAAGAATTTTTTCAGATGCAACCCACAGATACAAATGGCCCCACCCACAATGAAGTACATTGGTAAAAGTCATAACCTTTGGCACCGAATGGCCCTCACAATGGAACAACAAGCTTTTGATAGTCCTGGAAGAAGTAGTAATCCGGCAAGCTGCTACGAATTTGAAGGAGAACAGCCCAAACAGGTTCGATTGTAATTTTTTAATTTGTGGCGTGGCTAAATCTGTTGTAATCTACTTACAACCTTATCAGATAGGCAACCGGTCCCTGCTAAATCTCTATTAAAATGTCAATTTAAGATCTGGTGCTGATTGACGCAAATATTGCTGTTTGTATCTAAGAAGTATAATTGTCAAGTTGTGATCGGGAAAACGTCTTTTTTGCAGTTTTTGCCTAAATATATAACAATGTGCGTAAGCAGGTCCGTTTACTTGTATTTTGGACTTTGGTGCCATGTGTTAGAATTATGATGCATAGGAGAAAAGGCAATTAAAATTAATTCAGTGGTTCTTGTCGGCTTGTAGGTGCGGTCTACACAAAGCAAAAGCTCGCAAGCTCGAAGTATGTGTAGTCTTCACATCTAAGCTGACATTTTTGAATATACATGTATTAGTTTACTGGTAATTTTTAGAGCGAACTTTTGGATTCCCTGGCGGATCTGTACCATCAGATGTGCGAAGAAGATCTTTGGGCGGGACTGTGGCAAAAACACGCTCACTACAGGGAGACTGGCGTGGCCATAGCCTATGAACAACACGGATTTTTCGAGCAGGCGCAAGGTGCTTATGAAGCTGCTATGGCTAAGCATAAAGGTAAGATACTAATCAACGCTTGGCTATCCTAATGGATATATAGCTCGATTTTGATATTCTTAGATCTTACATGAAGACTATCCGAATGCGGGATGGCAATTTTAGCTCCAAATTTATACCTAAATTGCTCTGCATGAATAATTTTTTTTTATGGATAATCACTAAGGCCTCCTTTTTTATTTGATCATATGAAGGAGAAAGTGACGTTTGCTTATTAAATAAGTTTCTTTAATAAATAAGCATGTTGCTATATACGATATACAATAATTGCCTTTTATATTATTACATATTTTATATTTAAAGCTGACGCAAGTGTCGGGCCAGTTCCTGCCTCTTATCAACGAGAAATTATTCTTTGGAGCGATCACTGGATTAGATGCGCGAAAGAACTGCAAATGTGGGACATATTAACGGAATACGCCAAGACCGGAGTGTATGACCCACTACTTTTGCTGGAGGTAAGTGTTGTTGATTCAGATACTTGACTTTATTGTATCGAAAATTTATAAAAACATTTCTGCTCCAGTTATGTTAGGAACATTCACTCTGTGTAATTCTTCTATAAATATACACTCCGTGAAACGAGAGTGTTCCTCTGACATGCTGAATTTGATCTAATGTGATACTAACTCATTTGTGTCCAATTTAGAGCGCTTGGCGGACATCGAAACCTAATTGGGAATTTATGAAAGAATCCCTGGCAAACGTCGAATTCTGCTGCCCGAAAGAAATGGCTTGGAAAGTAACGTTATACGGAGGCTTTCTGTTGATCTGCCAACCGGAGGAGAGCAAACCGTTGCTATATGTTGAACGGTAAGCCCCGCTATTGTGACAATTATATACTTAGATTATATAATCTTCAGTAATTAGTAATTATATCAGTAGAATATGTTGAAATATTGAAAATGCAAACTATAGGCGCAAGTTATACTGTGCTAATCAAACGTGCGTCCTCTTTTCGGCTATCATATTATGATATATCAAAAATGCGTCAGCTGAAAGCTTCAATAAGCTAAAATATTATTGTTATTTACATTACATAGATATGTGGAAAGTGCCAGTGCTTTATGCCTGAACGAATGGAGAAGGCTACCCCATATCGTGAGCCATATCCATCTGCAATATCTCCAAGCAGCTCAGCAAATCATGGAGCTACAAGAGGCGTACCAGATTCATAAAGGTCTCCTACAAGGTATGTTAAAATGATTGGAATAAAGCTTAAAAATTTTTTGACTGTCTATGTGTTTCTTATTATTTTTAGATGAGATATATAGATGGGTTTGATTGATATATTTTTTCTGAAAGTATCCATTCCTCAGCTAATTATTCTTTCATGGTATAAACATAATGTCGGCTGGAGCTTTATCTCACATCTTATTTGCCAAAATAATCTAATCGAAGATCTTTTATTGTTACAGGTGGACATCCGAACTCGCTCCATGACATGAAAGCCATAGTGAAAACCTGGCGCAACCGCTTGCCAGTCATAGCGGACGACTTAGTGCACTGGAGTGACATCTTTTCATGGCGTCAGCACCATTACCAAGTAATAGTGAAGCACTACGAGCAGAACCGAGACACTTCATTGGCTAACTCGAAATTAGGTATATGTAGGTGTTATGGCACGGTATATTGGCTATTTGTACTATAGTTTGATCATAGTTTTGGTAGAAGCTTGACGATAGATATTAGATGCGTATATGCTTCATTCATGGTTTTTTACATATAGACACTTCTTATATTGCGATATGCCTTTAGATTTCACATTTTGCTACGTGTTTAAGCATTGTGTTGCCAACATCAAGCAGAAATATACGATTTCTTAAACAATCAATATTTTATCCATTTTCAAGGGATGCACGCCTCCGCTCAGTCCATCATCCATTTTGGAAAAATTGCAAGAAAACACAAATTGACCAACGTTTGTCTGGATTCCCTAAACAAAATCTACAGCATTTCGAGCGTCCCAGTTGTGGACTGCTTCCAAAAAGTGAGGCAACAGGTCAAATGCTATTTACAGATGGCCTCTATGAACAACAAGAATGAGCTGCAGGAGGGTAAGTTTAATGTGCTACGTCAGAGAACTACTATTATATATTTTGGGCTAGTATAGCTAAAGTAACCTGAAGATTTGTGAATTTCCCTTCATTTTATCTAGTTTACAGTATGAAAAGCTTAATAATAATAAATAAATGTCTACCGAATTCCTAATATTTCGATTTTTTTAGGTTTGGAAGTTATCAACCACACCAAAATGCAGTACTTTGGAAAAGATATGACCGCTGAATTTTACGCCTTAAAGGGCATGATGTACCACTTGAGTGGCAAATCGGACGAAGCGAATAAAGCATTTTCCGCGGCCGTGCAGATGCACGATGCCTCGATAAAAGCCTGGGCGCTATATGGAGATTACTTGGATAGCGTTTTTGTTAAAGATTCCAGACAGGTAAAACAAGCTTTGATTTATTTATTTTGCGTATGGCATCTACAGAGTAATATATAAGGACAAACTAATTATCGTACAGTTACAAACATAGAATTTGTGATAAATTAGAGAGACAGCTATCACAGTTATTACAGATCCACATCTAAGCAGGTCAGCCATTGAACAGCAAGTGAAGTGGCATTCATAATATATCTCCATTCTCCTTGGAACTTCCTCGCGAGACATTCGAAAATCAAGTCGTTGGCAAGGGGATGGTGGTTATTGAGCGACCAGTACTGCCTCCATTCCTCTTCTATTCGTATCTTTCTGGAAATTTAAGGACCTCGTTTTCCCCTTAAGGTTTCCTGGATTTCAGGCGGGTACTTGGTCCATTATTTTACGGATATGTATATCTGCAGAGATAGAGGAGTTGTTAATTTTCTTCCATTATCGGACAGTTGCTTGTTGTCGTCTGAAGGTGGGAGGTGCTATGTTGCAAACAGCGTGAAGCCAGGGAAGTGGAGTCGATTTTAAAGTTCCCGAGACAATCCTCATGGTGGCATTAAGGTGGACATCTATTTTCTTCACGTGTGAGCTCCTGTCCCAGACTGGGACGTAGTATTCTGCCACCGAATAAACAAGAGATTGAGCTGCAGTGTGCCGGGCGTTAGCTTGTGCTCCCCAGGAGGTTCCAGTCAGCTTCCTGTATATGTTATTCCGGGTTTTTAACCTTTGGCTGGTTATTTCTAGGTGTTTTTTGTAGGTTAATGACCGGTCGAGAGTGATTCCTAGATATTTTGGATGGTTATTGTGCATCAGTCCCTCATTACAGAATGTTACTTGCAACTCTCGTCTTGAATCGCGATTGTTCAGGTGGAATATGCGCTTACTTCAGTTTTGGTAGGATTTGGGCAAAGTCTCCATTTCTTATAATACTGATTAAGGAATTAAAGGTCGGTCAGTTGACAATGTTTCTTCCCCCTCTTCAAATACCCTGCTCTAAGTGGCTATTGCAATATCATCAGCATAGCAGAATTTTTGCGATTTAGTTACTCATGTCACTTAAAGAAGAGGGGAGCCAGCACTGATCCCCGTGGAAGCCCATTGTTTATTGAATAGGACTTGCTCGTAGATTGCCCAACGTTCACTTTGAAGTAGTGGGAAGCAAGGGATCGTAGGCGGCTGAAAGGTCCACAAAAGCCACACGGGTTCTCTGAAAACCTGACTGAATGTATGATGTTAAGGCCAGGACTTGTTCGCAGCAGCTACGTTTGTTCCTAAATCCTGCTTGGTTTGCAGGGAGTAGTCTATGGAGTCATATATTCTGTTATACAACAATATCTCCAATCGTTTATAGCAGATGCTTAGTAGAGCTATTGGCTCATAGCTAGCTGGCTCATCCTGTGGGTTTCCAGGTTTTAAGAATGCGAGGGTTTGGGCTATCTTGAAATGATGGGGAACTCGGCCGGTGTCCATGATATCACAGTAGAATTGTATGAGCCATATGCGGGCAGCTGGTAACCAAAGCTTGAATGAGGAAACCAATGATAATGGGTCACGCCTTATGGATTTTGCTTCAACTTGCAACATGATCGTAAAGTCCACCCAGTTTCAAAGGAAAAACGTATATAAAAAAACCTGGGTGTCAAACGATGGAGTAACTCGGAATCAAATAGACCATGTGTTGATAGACGGCCGACATTCTAGCGCAAATTGGTGCTCGAGGTATGAGAGGAGCAGACAGCGCTAAACTACGAATGGGGCTGTCTACACAAGCAAAGGAGAATCACACAAAGATCGAAAGATGGAATTCGGATAGGCTGCAAGATTTGGAAGTTGAGGCACGGTACCAACTAGCCATCAGTAACAAATTTCAAGCACTAGAAGAAATGGAGACCACATAGGTAGAGCATGAATGGCAAGCAGTGAAAGCAGTCATAATGGATGCGGCAGAAGAATGTGTGGGGAGAAAGAACAAGAGCACGAGTAGAAAGTGGTATGACATGGAATGTGAGGACATATTAAACCAAGCGAATGGAATATCTATCGAACCCAACAGACCAAACTAAGGAAAATTTTAATAGGAAGAGAGCGGAAGCAAGAAGAACCTCAAGAGTAAAGAAACGAATATACCTAAACAAACAGATTGAGAGGATGAAAATAGAGAACATACAGAACAAGTGCAGAAAGTTTACAAAGAGGTTAAACTACAGAGAAGAGGAACAAACATGGAAACAGTTGGTTTTGTGAAAAGGGAAACGGGAGAATTACTTACAGCGGAGCAAGACATCATCAGAAGATGGAAAGAATATTTTGAAAATTTGCTTAATACACGCAACGAAGAAAATGAAGAAGTGGCGGAGCATCAAACAGCGGAACTAAAAATCAATATAATAACACTCGAAGAGATCAAAGAAGCAATAAAAGCCCGGAAAAGTGCAAAAACCCCAGGATGTGATGGCATTGAAGCGGAGCTAATAAAAAAAGGGTGGGCCTGAACTACATGCCAAAATACACCAAATTACAAAAATGATTTGGCAACAAGAGAAGATGCCGGCTGAGTGGAGCGGGAGCATGATTATCCCAGTGCATAAAAAAGGAGATACAAATCATGCAAAAATTATAGAGGTATTTCACTAATCAATGTTGCGTACAAAATATTATCCATTGTACTATTGAAAAGATTAGCACCATTCACAGAAGAAATACTGGAAGACTACCAATGCGGCTTTAGACCTGGCAGATCAACCATTGATCAGATATTCACCATTAGACAGATACTCGAAAAATATTGGTAGTTTAACCAAGATGTGCACCAGATTTTTGGTGATCCATCAACTGGAAAGTGTTATGGTCAGCAATGACCGAAATGGGTATTCCAAAGAAATTGGTGTCAATGACGCAGATGTGTGTCAGCAACTCTTACGCACAAGTACGAGTAGGATGTCACAGCTCAGAAACATTTAATATTAATTCCGGCTTAAGTCAGGGAGACTCACTATCCCCCTTGCTATTCAACCTAGCTTTAGAATGTTCAATGCGAAAAGGTGAAGCAGACTTGATCAAAAGCATTTCGGCACGAGAATCGAAGATTGTTCTAGCATTCGCTGACGACGTCGATATCATAGCTCAGTCAACGCGAGATGTATGTGGAATTTTCTGTCGTTTTGAGGAAGTTGCACTGCAAATGGCAGGAGATCGTCTATATTAACGACCACAACTTTGAAGTTGTAAAGGAATTCAAGTACCTGGGAGCGATAATTACCCAGGATAACCGTATTGAGAAAGATGTGGCAGCCAGAATAGTCGCGGCAAACAGAACCTTTTACTGCATCCATCACTTAAGAAAATTTAAGCTTCTCTCCAGGAATACTAAGATTTGCATTTACAAAACCATAATCCGCCCTGTGGTGACATAATATGTAAGCGAGACTTGGACTCTTAACCAAAAAGAAATGAATGCTGGTATGGGAACCGTCCTTGTAAGAATGCTAACACGCAAGAATGGAGGCGTCGACATAATCATGAACTCCAACAACTATTTGGGAAAGAGAGCCTTACTAGGCATATAAAGGCTAATAGGCTTAGATGGACAGGTCATGTAATAAGGAGCGATGATCAGCGCCTTATAAACAGCTTTTTGGGAGAGACCGGTTGACAGAAGACCAGTGGGACGCCCCAGAAATCGATGGAGGGACGCTGTAACGGCAGGCCTTAGGAAGATGAGCATTAGACTGTGGGAAATAGAGGCACAAGACCGCCAAGGATGGAGGGCAATAGTGAATGCGGTCAAGACTCACGACGAGTTGTAGAGCCAAACAAGAAGAAGAAGAAGAAGATATGCGGGCAGAGGTGTCTAAGTGTTTGATGAATTCGGGGAATATTCCGTCTAGGCCGGCGGCTTTCCTCAGTTTAAGAGATTTTATCACATTCTCCATTTTTAAATATGTGAATGGAACAGAGAAATCCGTATGTTTCTCGAGTCGGCTATCGATGGTTTTAATATCTACTTTTATTTCATCTACTGGAACATTTTCCGCTCTGCGTTTTATCTGCAGTGCTACTTGTGACGGGAGATATTTTAGGGTTGTTATTGATTAGAGGTGTTGCTGTCCTAACCGGCGTAAAAGAGACCATGCTTTCCTGCTGGATCTGGTGAAGTCTAGGTTTTTTGTTGTGTCTTCCCATCTATCCCTTCTGCTTTTATTTATGGCATTTAGTATTTGGTTTCCTAAGTCAGGACATCCGGTTCTTTGGTATTCATTGTAAAGCATTTCAGCCTCTTGGTTCCAGCAAGGGATGTATTATTTTCTATAGCCACGCGGTATGTTACGTTTCGCTGCTCCGATAAGGACACCCACAAACCGTGAAAGGTGCAAGTCCACTTCTTTGGCATAGGTTGTCCAATCTGCTTTACCGATATTCCATCTCGGTTTCTGGGTGGATCTAATTAGGGGGAGTTGCACTCCAAGGCTCAGCAATACTGGGCGGTGTTGAGTATGGGGAAAGCCAGGTAATACTCTTTTAGTATGTGGTACTGGAATCATCATTTGGTCAGTTGTTACCAGGTAAAGTCCGTTCAAGTCTATTGCGCTGTTACGTCATATCATTCCATCTTTCTTTATGCAATGAACGTATGTACTAAATTGGTCCGTCAAATTGGAATCTTTGACATCGATTTGCGTCAATGTCAAAATATCATAACGAAAATAACAGATTTAATTCATTTATTGATTTGTTGGTAGTTGGTTTGTGTTTTACGCTAATAATTGCTAATAAAAATCGTTTTGAGATGCCCCACCGGTTCAGAGAGAAAGAGCAAGCTTTAATTTTAAAATTAGTGCATTATTTCACATGTGAAAAAGATGCTGGTATAGGCCACTTTTACCCTGGACAGCTGTGCACAATGTAAGCAATATGTGTTTTCTATTTATTTGATAATACCAAAAAATGATATCTCTAGAAAAAATGTATTTTTGATGTGTAAACATCTTAAGCGGTGATATGAGGACAAATCTCGGCAAATGAGACGGAAATGCGCAAACCAATTCTACCGCCAGGGCGGTATTATATACAAAATCGTTTTTAAACGGATCTTAGACGATAAAAAGCATATTATTATTTTAAATTAAACGAACTATCAAAAGTATTGTTCAGATGCCCGCAGACGTTTAAAACAATAGCCGCGTTCGTTTTTGTCATCTTTTTCCTCGATTTGCTCCAACATTTTGACAGGCACGTGACTTGGGTTTTCCTTTTAAATACACAGAACTCGTGACTGTCAAATTTTCAGAGCAAGTCGAGGAAAAAGGTGACAAAAACGAACGCAGCTAATATTGTCATAAGATGTAAAATTGATAAAAACGGAACGTGCTCCGGAATAGAAAACAGGTACAGAGACATCTTTTGGCTAGTGTAAAAAATAACATACGAGTCTATCTGAGACGTGCGGATCTTTTCTTTTGACGTCAGAAATTCTGACGTAACGGCGCAATAGCCTTGAATGGACTTTAGTTACGCTTTGCCACCAGGCAGATCGGAATGTTTTCAGCGTCATAGGCCAGGTGGAGCCCTGTGTGCTCTATCCACTCTTCGTTTTCGTTGTTGGATGAGTACCCCCAGCTCGTATGATGAGAATTAAAATATCCCACATAAACTCCAGGGTGCTTGATATTTGGCAGGGGAGGGTTGGACCATGAAACATTTGGGGGTTTGTAGACTGTGGTTATTGTTACTCCGGAGACTTCAGTTACTATGTATTCCACGCTTTCTTGTTTCGTGCACCAAGCACTTTGTAGTTTTGAATGTCATTCCGTACATATACTATAGACCCGTACACGCCAGATGGAAGATTTCCTATGATTTTGTAGCCATATATTCTCGCTCTAGTTGCAAGCTGAGGTTCATCTGCTATATGTGTTTCTTGCAGTGCTATAATGTCTATGTGGTTATCTTTAGCTATTCTACTGAATTGTTCGTATTTGTCTCGGCTTAAGCCTTCAACATTTAATTGCAGGATACGGTTTCAAGTTCCGATATCCCTTGTTGACTGGTTCTGATAAGGACCGTTGCTTTTTTGCTTTTTCATTTTCCTCTGTAGACTTTCTGCCGTTCCGTCGAAACGGACCGTTGCCCAGGGTACACCATCGAGGAGGTTGTCTACACTGCGTACCTCAAGCGTTTAAAAATATTTACTAATTCCCAATTAACTTAGTTTGGTTTAGTTTCTGGTAATCGGCACCACATGAATAGAATCTTAAATGATTTCAGGGACTGTGGCAGAATACGTAGTTTTATTTATTAGGTGCAGACTTGCAGGTTTATTGTTCGTGGGTGCAGACTCGTCCCATAAATTTGGTGACAGGTAAACTAAGTAAAACCAGAGTTGTCTCTGGTTAAACCAACGTTCCATCAACAGTGATTTATTGCTTAGAATATACACCTATGTTATGACATTAATGGGTACAATTTCGATATCTTCATATTCTTGTTTCATTTTCAGATTAGTCTTGGTGTAAATGCAATGGCATGCTTCCTTCATGCGTGTCGCCACCAAAACGAAGCTAAGGCACGCAAATACATCGCCAAGGTGTTGTGGCTACTTAGCTACGACGACGAGAAAAACAGCCTGATTGAAGCCTTGGATAAGTATGCCGTGGGAGTGCCTCCTATTTTGTGGCTGCCGTGGACGCCTCAATTGTTGAATTGCCTTGTGCAATATAAAGGAAATGTCATTCTCAATTTATTGTGCCAGGTAATTAAACTCCTCAAAATGATACAAATACAGAAGAACATCACTTGCCCCTAAACAATTCAGAACAGTCCACCTTCGAGTGTTAAGCAAAAACTATGGAAGCGTTTAGCTTGGCTTGAAGATGATATCTAATTATATAGAAATGTGTAAATTACAGATAATTGCCCTGAATATATGACAATGTATTATTTTTCAGGCAGGTAGAATGTTCCCACAAGCTGTGTATTTCCCCGTCAGACTATTGTACTTAACGTTTAGGACCGCTACAGCGAGAAAAACGAATTCGGCTCAACAGCAACAGGCATCCCAAGAATCGCAAAAGAGCGATGGCAATCAAAGTAAGATTTTAGTTATTTTATTTAAATGATATTTTCTTTTTTACTTATTTGTAATAAATCACCTCTTCAGGTTCTCAAGAAGGTACGTCGTCAACACCTACCACATCCGCTGCCGGAGATACAGGCGAAGCCGCTTCCGTTAAGGCCCCTCCCGGTATGGTGCACTGCGTCAAGATAATGAACATGCTGCGCGGTATACACACGACCGTCCTGTCCAGTTTAGAAGGTATCGCCGTTCAAATGGAATGGTTTCGGGAGAATTGGTATGAAGAGGTAAGATTCTTGATTTTATTAACACATTTTATATTTCTCATAATCACATATCATTTCATTGAAATCTTCTGATCTTATAACCTGGTATACAAAATTCCTAGAAGACTTTAAGAAATGGCTCATGAGGAAATCTACATGATATCGTACTTCATCAAATCCATAATTTAAATTATGCTTTTATTTCAGGTTTTACGTCAGTTACGTCAAGGTCTCACAAAATGTTACGCTATTGCCTTTGAAAATAAGGAATCCGTAAATGAAGCCAAAATTACTCCCCATATCCTTAATTTTGTGAAGAAACTTATGTCAACTTTCGGTATTGGAGTAGAAAATATTTCCGGCTCTGTCAAGGCGACCACGTTCAATTCGGCTGCGTCAGAGAGTTTAGCGAGGTAAGAATTCAATGATTTGATCATGTAGCAGCCTCATTTGTAGTGGGGCAAGTTTAGCTTATTCTTTACTCTGCTGCTGCCTAAAATGTATAAGAAACGTTTCTCAGTAAAAGGCTGTGCATAGGGCTTAGGGAATAATTGATACGAAACGTAATATGTTCTTTTTGGATATCGGTTGGCTATGAATATATTTTGGTCAGGTTGGCATATTGAAATTGGTAAATGAGTTCCTTTTTTACATTGCAACACTTACTTTTACTTGATATTTATACACATTGCCATTAGTTCCTTACAAATATCAGGAAAGCAAATTACTGAAAATTTTGCAGGAGAGCTGAGGCTACCTATCAAGATCCGGTATTCAAAGAGATGAAGGAAGAATTCAAAAAGGACTTCGATTTCTCACAGTCCAACTCCATGAGACTGCACACTTTAATCTTCAAATTAAAAAAATGGATAAAGATATTGGACAACCGATCGAAAATGATGTTGCAGTAAGTATCTTCTAAATTTCACTTTTAAGCTTATGAGCACGGACTTATTTTTCATATAATAAATTGAATTATAAGCATACCTTTACAACAACATTGCTATATCCACATAAATCATAATATAGGTTAAATTAAAATGGTTTATTATTACAGATCTTTTCTAATTGAAGAGAAATGTCGATTCCTTTCAAATTTCACGTTGAAAACGGCAGAAGTTGAGCTTCCTGGTGAATTTTTGCTGCCAAAACACAATCATTATTATGTCAGGATCACCAGATTCATGCCTCGAGTTGATGTGGTCCAGAAACATAACGCAGCAGCAAGAAGATTGTATATTCGGTAAGTTGATATACATGATTTATAAACTGACATTACACTTACCGTATCGTCTTATGTATTTGGTAGATATCTTCTATATTATTGTGGAGGATTCATATTTTAGTATTAAGTGAAATCTTAAATGGATAGAATAGGATAGGACCTCTTCGGTTCCAGTCCCAGGGTGTAAATTGCATAAATGTCAATTAAGAAACTCGAACGAAGATGAAAAACTCTTTAGGTTTTTAACAGATTTTATATGGATCTGAAAAGTGCCATAACCGAGTTGACAATTTCGCCACATTGTCGAATGAACAATATTGCTTTGTATATTGTATACAGACATGGGCTGGAAAATAGCATAGCAACATCATCCTCCATGCTATGCCACCAAGTGAGTAGAGAATGTCCCCGAGGAGGAATTTTATCTCCACTGTTGTGGACCGTTCTGGTAGATGATCTATGATCTAGAAACTAACTGCTGAAGGATTCCTATGCCTAGGATATGCAGTTGATACAGCAATAGGAAAATTTGCCGGCACACTCTCGAAGAGAAGTCAAAAAGTTCTCAACATCGTAGCTGACTGTTTCAAGCTCTCATTCAGTTCACATAAAATACAGGAAGGAAAGTCCTGGGAGGGCTAAAACCACTGGTTCCTCACAAAAAATCCATTTTTTTCCCACAGAGGTAAAATACTTGGAAATCATTTTTGCTCAAAAATTACATGGAATTCACATATTCACAAGGTTGCACAGAAAGCTACCATAGCATTAGGTAGGTGTAGAAAAATAAGGGACAACGAAAAACGGCTGGAGGAGATTAAGGCAAACTGTCTGTTGGGCATACCATGTTTAAAAACAATTTTAAGAATACCAGAAAGAAACGACTGGAAAAAGGCTCACCAATAACAACCAATCTTCCAATATCTAGGGGAAATCTAACCACGGTGTTTCAGGTGAAATTAACGACCCGGCCATAGAACACACATGGAGAACAAGAAAACCAATGAGCCGGTAGTAATATACTCCGATAGCCAGGCAGCTTTAAATGCAATTAAGGCCAACAGTGTAACATCTAAACAAAATGACTCTAGCTCGGGTTCCGGGACACGGAGGCCGCAGATGCAAGAAAAAAGCCGTTGAAATAACCAAAGCAGGTTTGCCGGGCTCTCTAGTGGCATCAGAACCCTTTTGTGGGGTGGCCAGGTGTACTATTAAGGCATCCGTTACGAAATCGATAGCACCAGAGGTTCAGGAATGGTGTAATGTCCAACCAAGCTAAATAATTCATTAAGAGTTCCTCAGCAACGCTCACAGCCGGCTTACTAAGCCACAATAGAAAGGCTGTCAGAATGACGGTAGGTTTATTGACTGGGCCATTGTCGACTGAAAAGTCACTTAAGTCTGATGGGTCTGACAGATGAAAGCCTGTGCCAAGACGAAGAAGAAACTGCAACCCACGTTCTAAGCCACTGGGAGGATGTTAGGAGGAACAAATGGGCGAAACCGATCCAATAACTCATCATCATCATCTGTTTGGCTAATGCTACAGAGTTTCAAAACTTAATCGACTTCACTATTCTACAGATATTTTAGGTACAGGTTGACTACTCTATACACTCTCAGATGGGTGTTTCTAGAAGCCTTCCAGCACAACTTTTACGGGACGATGTTCGCCCAGAACAGTGTCCACGCGCAGAGTACTTAGGTTCTGAAGGAACCTTTCGTGCGCTACTCCATTTTTTGGTTATGTCAGCTGTCAATTTTGACACATGCCATCTGTCACTTGTCAACTTGTCATTTTTATTATCCACGTGGACTGCTCTATTTTGTAGGCTACGTTATTTATTAACTTTGACTTTTTCAGCTACTCATGTTATCTGTCATTTGTCATTTTACAATCACGTGCGCTACTCTATTTTTAGGTTATGTCAGTTGTCAATTTTGACATATGGTCCACGTGAACTGCTTCATTTTGTAAGTTACGTCATTTGTCTATTTTGACACATGGCATCTGTGATTTTTAGCTACGTGGACTACTCAAATTTGAGGTTATGTTATCTGTCACCTGTCATTTTTTTTATCCACATGGGCTACCCCATTATTAGGTTACGTCAGGTGTTAATTTTGATATATGACGGCTGTCATTTTTTCATTCATCTAATTTTTACTTCGATTTTTTTGTAATTTGTTTAAATATTAATTAGTTTGATAAACTAGATACAATAATAGATGAATTGTTATTATTAGAGGCTTAATTTTCCTTAATATGCGTTTTAGGTTATGTTAACATCAACTCCTCGCTCATACTGATAAATCGGTATTTAGTCCATTGTAGTTGTTTATAAACAAATTTTTATACCATCGAAAAATAAGCGTGATGTCATTTAGTCCGCGGTCCTGTAATATTTAGAACGCCCCGTGTAAACGTAGTCAATCGAACACATCATTTAGAAGAGGATATCTAGCAGGCCGGAAGCTCGAAGATGGCGTTTTTCTTTAATCTGTCAACGTAATTTACAGCGTTCTGTAATGCCATCTTTTTCTCGATTTGCTTTGAAAATTTGACAGTCACGTGATGTGTATATTTAAATGTTGAAGTCAAGTCACGTGCCTGTCAAAATAGATTAAAGCAAATCGAGGAATAGGGCTAATAAAGCAACATTAAATATTTTAAAACGTAAATTTGGCGACAATAATAAATCGGGGCATCGAGAAAGCGATTTATCATTTATCTTGCGTGAGTAGTTTAAATGCAGAAACGAATGACAATGAAGCGAGTTAATAAAGTGAAAAATCGTCTCGAACCGTTTATTTTCGTGTTGAAAAGTTAATACTGTGAGGAATTAAGGGCATTAAGCGGCCTCGATATCGCGGAATGGTATGAAAGGCTATGGGTTCATTCGCAGTGGAGTACCAAGACTTATATTTTTCCAAACGAGGCAACGTCAACGTCTAGACCTCCCCTTAGTCTACAACGTTGCCGAGTTTCTTCAATATGCAGACACGCCTCAAGTCAGGATATTAGTGAGGCATTGCTATTAACACTAAATTGTCAAAAATCATGTGCCCGAATTAGTGCGAGTTAATTTAAGTTAGTGAGCATTCCTATTTCTTACTACATACATAAGAAGGAGCCTTTGTTGCTAGCAACTTGGCAACGGTGCGTGGAGCCCAAGATATTTCAAACTACAACGTTGCCGAAATGTAATTAACTTTCTTGAAACGTACGTAAGTAGGGTATTTACGACGGAAACGGCGCTCCCCCATTCCTTTTTTTTTATTTGACCTTGAAACCTTTAACCTTAAATGTTCTTGATATTGATTAACGGTTGTTAAATGTCATTTTACAACGTTGCCAAATCTGGAGCATATTAATGGCGGGAATATTGAAAGCTAATGTGCCTATTTGACAGTTTGAGAATAGAATTATATGATCTGATTTTCGTTTTTGTACAGGAGGAAAACGGATTTGTTTTTTTATTTATTAATTCATTCAATGTTTTGTATATTTTTCGTTCAAGTATTTATAACATTGCAAATAAAAAAATCGAGTATTCTAGAGTCACTTGTCTTAACGGTGTTGTCAGATCAAGATTAAAAGAACAAATCAATGTATTTAGAAATCAATATAGGCAAAAAATAAATGCAGCTAAACAAACAGCTAATGCAAACTTTATTAAAAAATCAAAAATCGAGGCCAGATCTTCATGGCAAATCATACACCAACATTCTAATAGAACACTTGCTAAAAAGTTCGGAACTTCTTTAAAAGCTGAAGATTTTAATATTTTCTTTGCAAATATTGCTAACCAATTAGTGTCTCAAATTTCAAGCTCACAAAACAATGTAAGTCATACCACATACATTGATTCCATGACTGCAGATCAAGATTTGTGTTTGAATGTTATGCATATAACAATCGAAATATGCTGCAAAGAAATAATGATCATCATAACCATTACACCAGACATAACAACCATATTAGATCAGAGTTTTTAAGATTACAAAAATCTAGACTATCTACAAACTATTTCTCTGTTCATTTCTTCAATAAATTGCCACTATATATTAAAGAGTTATCATTGTCAAAGTTTAAAAGTAAAATTAAGCAAATTTTGACTGCAAATCCGTTGTACAAACACAATGAATTTTTGTCCATTGACTTGAGTATTTCATGCTAAATCTGAAGCATAGAATGTCACATATATACCAGAATATGACATATACAATATAATTGAAATTTTATTATTTTTACTGTGATATTCCTCCTGTTAGATTTAGAGTTGGGACTGTTAATAATGTACAAAATGCTTAAATAATGTGAAACTGTCTATCTATATGTATTTTTAACCTATTTCTAACCTAGATTTACTTAGTAATTAAATTTTATACTTTTTAACTGTATTTAAATGTATTGACGTGTGAAAAAATTTTGATTTCTTGTCCAAATAAATAAATTTGAATTTGAAATTTTGAATTTTCAGGCAGTATATGAAGGTTCTTGGCTGCCTTATTGAATCTGGGCAACAAGAGCTTTTCAGTGAGTTTGCTCATTGTATTTAAGAAAGTAGCTACATGCTACAATGAGGGATCCTAACAAGGCTATGGAGTATAATCAGAGATACAAAACTAATCTAATTTAAGACGATGAATTAAACAAATTATTATAATTTTCATAGATCTATTTATATGCTATTCAATATTAATATTTTAGAGGTCATAACGGCAAGATATATCCCTATCTGGTAGTGAACGGTTCAGGACTAGCTGATGCCAGGAGAGAAGAAAGGGTTTTGCAGATGCTGAGAATGATGAATATGTTCTTAGGAAAACAGAAAGTAAATACTTAATTACTTATTGCCTATCTAGCTCTTGAACAAACATTTTTTAAAAGTCAAGGATGCAAATAAATGCAAAGCTTTCGATTCGATTCTTATTGATCAGATAGAGATTGTATTCAGACAATAACTCGATATATTTTTAGGAAACTTCCCGAAGATTCCTTCATTTCACTGTCCCGAGAGTGGTAGCTGTATCACAGCAAATTCGTCTGGTCGAGGATAATCCAGCCTCTATTTCTTATTTGGATGTATTTAAGAAACGCTGTACCAAATTGGGAAAACAAGGTATAATTTTAAATAAATCTTAATACATTCTTGCAATTTTTGTTTCCAAAGTAACTCGAGTTATTTTCAGGCATTGAACACGATGATCCTATTCAGTACTACTACGAACGATTGGCGGCAGTTCAAAGCAGAGGAGTTAAGGCTAGCCATCAAATTTACCGAGATATTTTCAAGAGCGTGCAGGATAAAATGGTGCCACGAACAGTGCTGAAGAACTGGGCTCTGCAAACGTTCCCGTCGGCCACTGATTACTGGCATTTTAGGAAAATAGTACGTAATTATGTATCAACATTTATACTCCGTTAACTTCTTTTCCATTCCTTCAATAATAAACAGAAAAATATTTGTTCCCATATCTATCATGATTCCCAACTTAGCACCACTATATTAGTCATAATATAGTTAGCTATTTGGTTTGTTTAGGAATAATAAATTACATTTTAATTAGTTATTTTTCAATACATCTCCCAGAAATAAGAGCGCGCCTTCTGACGAAGCAAGTAGTACATGAAGTATTCAAATAATTACTTACTTTTTTCCATTACAGTTTACCTTACAACTTGCCTTAGCATGCTTTGCGGAGTACGTGTTTCACTTGACCCGGTTAAATCCTGACATGATGTATCTGCATCAAGACTCCGGACTGATGAATATTTCCTATTTTAAATTCGATGTGGACGACGGCACAGGTAAATCGAAAGTTTAACTGCTGTAGGGAATTTTCCACCTAATTGCTTGAGTTGACATTGATATTTTTGGATGGATTTATAATTATATTTTTAAATTATTAGGTGAATTGGACCAAACCAGACCAGTACCATTTAGACTGACTCCAAATATAATAGAATATTTGGCAACTATTGGAATAAGCGGATCTCTGACTGCTTCCATGATTGCAACGGCAAGATGTTTTGTGTATCCCAATTTTAAGGTAGACTTTACAAGATAATATCTATATTGCTTTATTTATATAGGATTTAACTTTTGCTCTAACAAACTTTGAAAGCCTTTGGTACATTGTCCATCAATTGCTGTTTGGTCTTCAACAAAATGGTTGTTCCCGATGTCATATTCTTAAAACCCTCCCTGATATTGCATATAACTTCTTAAAAATTGCAAGCTCTAACCATATTTTTTTATTGTTAAATTATAGGTTCTTAATATACTAAAGCCAATACTACGTGATGAAATGGTGCTCTCTAAAGTAAAAAAATCGGAAGATATCAATATCAATAACCAAGAGAAAATGTCGGAAGCAGAACAGATAGTCAATATGGTAGGAAGGGCCATAACCTCAATTTCAAATAGACTGAACAGTTTAGCACAGTTTGACGGAACTGATAGTAAGGTAAGTACTTTATGTAATTCTTTTACGGTATTTAGCCTTGCCTGTTTTTGGAATTCCTTAATATAGTTTTGTGGACTTTACAGGTGTTTAACTATTTGAAATCCCAGATAAAATAATAACGATTTTAGATTGAAACCTTGATTTCCTTAGATATCGGTTAGGTTCTGTCCCAAATCATGAAGCTTCACCGTAGCTCTGTTTAGGTGGCATACTCCATCTTCTTGTTAACAGTTTTTATCGTTTTCTTTCAGGTTGCAACTCTGATTGCTGCAGCCAGTAGTCCCGACAATCTGTGTCGAATGGATCCCGCCTGGCATCCATGGCTGTAAGATATTAGTTTTAGTACGCACTAGGTTCAAATATGTATTAGCTTTAAGTTGTACTACAAACGCGTTACAATTCTAAAATGTGTATGTTAGTATTCTAAAAGTTCTAGGACGCACAGAGTATAAACTAATGTTTTATAATAATATGTATATTTTTGCCCTGGGAGTTGTATGTAGAAAAAGTAGACTACAAGTATTTCAAGTAAACTGCATAGTAATGGTTCGAGAGAAAAATAATTCTTATTTTCAAAACTGACAAGTCCATTTTTACCGAAAGCCTAAGTCACACCAAAATTCCAAAAATAGACTATTATAGAGGTGGCGTTAATCACAATGACCTTGCTAGTTTTAAAAGTAACGAAGTCATATAAATATCTGTATTTTTTTAACAGAATGTGAACTTGATTTCTTTATTACTCTATGGTATGGGTGCGTAGCTTTCGAATTAGACACTGACGGTGTATGAAAAACCTACAATTTTGTCACTATCACTATATACGTTATTTATTTGATAATTATTTATAAATCATTTTCAGTCCCTGTCTATCTATTTGATATACGCCTTCCTTATATTGATCTAGTTTATTCTGTTTCGACAATGTGATATCTCCAGTTTAAATCAGCAAACTCCTCATCGAATCGTTGGTTGGTGGGGCCGCCGTTGCTTCTCTCATCCTAACGTTTCCATCTAAGGATGGAGACTCGAGTTTTCTGTATATGTGACAATGTATCCAAACTTGCCACTTAAGGTACTTATAATTTTTGCGTTTGAAGTACTTAAAGCGACATTTTATTCAGAATCCATGTTTACAGAAATTTAACTATAAGCAGTCACCCTAGTCTACTTTATCTGTCATTTTCTAAACTATGCTAATTGCAACTTTTTCAGGAATCCTCTATTTGTATTAGCTTCCTCCTTGTAGACTTTTTCGGACATCCAAGTCAGTTTTTTATTTTTCCTCTCGATTGGTTATCACGAGGATAAGTGGGGAGATGGGTAATGTTTCAGTGATTGACTGCTTCTTTAATTTGAATTTTATTTGTTGTTTCATGTGTTGTTACTGTCATTATTTCTTGATTATAGTCTGTCATATTCACAAAATTCATAGCAATGACTCTCAAATTTCTAAACGTTACACTGTGTACTATATATCGTTTCGTGGCTTTAAAATTCTGTTTGTCCACTTGTGTTTCTGTTTAAATTATGATTTTTGATGTTTAATTTTTAGTAAATATGTTTTAGGTTTAATTTGTAATATTTGGAAAGTATATATTAATACAACCACTGCGTTTTTCCTAATCCTGTAGAATTATTGGCTGTGACAAAAGCGTTTATTAAATAACGACTTTAATGCTTTTTCCCATATTTTTCGATAGTATTTCAATCTGGTATTTATTATTTTATTCGTGTTATTATTTCCTTTCCTCGCTGATCCGTAAAGATCTAGGACGATGATGGGAAGGATTTTAAATGGACATTTTTACCATTATGAAACCACACAAATAACTCACAATTTTGCAATGTGTTCTCTATCACCTGACATTAAGTTGGAAAAATTGTACGTTTTAATACATTTGCCTCGCAAAACTAAAGCGTATTTTGAAAAATTAAGCCAGATGTTCCTCAAAAAGTGTGTTACAATTCTCGTGTAAGACATTCATAAACCTGTCACACTTACTTACAAATATCTCGCTGATAAAATGTGAAAAATCTGCAGCTTGGTTGCAACGTGACTGCTGCAGATAGATACAGGGCCTACAGGAACACTTTGAAGCATTTAGGGTTTTTCAAAGTATGTGTTTATTTTGCGGAGGAGTGTATGTAGTAAAAATAGATTTCAAGGACTTGTACATTTCCCATAAAACTGCAACAATTTTGTGAATTCTTTTTGTCGTTATATCGTCAGTTTTGATGTAACGAAACACTGTTGATGCGATCAATTATTTTCGATAAAGTGTTTTTATAGGATTTGTACAAGACTCGCAATCGCGAGAGAACCAACGTATTTTATGGACATGCAAACCGGGAAAATTATAACACATATTTGCATGTAAGTATGTATAGGTAATTTTAACTGACCGAGAATTTGCCCTGTATATGTTACACGTCACACCATAATTATTATTAAGTATTAAACGGTAGCTACGGTTAGTTTCATATTTTATTAATATTTCTAGAATAAACCTACCCATCAGTTAAAGTTAGCCCTATATTAACAGGGTCTGATTTACAGAATATTGATTGGATGACTACAATTATACGCTTAAAATTCTGAAATATTTAGAAAGTATTTTTTTAGATTGTGTATAATTTGATTTTAGGTTTTTATTATCATCTTGTAAAATAAATTTGTATATACTTTTATTTAAAGTGCTTTATTTTTCGCGATCACCAATTGGAGTATTCTTTGACGGTGTAAACTGAACCAAATAAATTATGGATAAGGAGCTGTTTCTGGTATTAAATTAATAGCACCATCGTTCTTCTGCATATGAATGAAAGGGATGGAGATACTCTGATTCTGCACTAGTTTCGTCAATGGAATTAGCCAGAAAGCTTATTATTAGTCGTAATCGTCCATAGTTCAGATTCAGAGGAGGCTGTGGCTTGAAAACAAATGCATAATGACACTAAACGAACAATGGCTGCCTTATTGTAAAGTTAATTTGTGTGCGGAAATATTTAGAAGAAGTTTCTGCTTTTATAATAATATTCTTAGGAGTGCTAGTGTTAACATTATACATTTAGACAATTGGTAAGCCATCTATAATGATATTTAAATCCTGGGAACGTTTACCTATTACTCAACACTCATTTATAGTTATTGGTACGGAACACGCAAAAAGTAGATTGATTGCGCGTGCGCACGCATTCAGGCATCGCACCCTCTTAAAAAAAGTGAGATATGGCCATTAAATTGAGTTCGTTTATCTCGTTGAATTAAACCTAATATATTAAAACGAAAAAAAAAATTTCTCTCGAAAAGAGTTCGTTTCAGCGACAAAAAGTCAACTTTTGTTCGATTTTGATTAGTGCCTTTTAATATGCTGCTAAAATTACTAAAAGGTAGGTTCGTATCACATTTTTTATTAAATTATTTAAAACAAAAGTAAGGTACTACATATTATGTTCCCTTTACACTGGATTTATAAACTCGAAAAGTTCGCAATGTTGAGGCTCAGTTAGGAGTTGAAATTTTAGTTCAAGATGAACTAATCAACTCATTCAATTCAATTTATAAACTCAGTTGGAGCAAATTTCGCTAATTTTCAGGATGTTTGCAAAGTTGAGAGATAACCAAATTTTATGTTCAGAGTACAGAAAGTTCGTTCCAACCAATGAAAAATCACTGTACTACCACGTGATCGCCGTCAATAGTCGAGTTGACATTCGCACAGCTGTTTTTATTGTTAGTTGTTACTTTTTTGTGAAAATGGCTATTGATGCATCAGTGCTACTAATAGAAGTAATTCAAAATTATCCATTTTTGTACAATCTCGGTCACTAGGACTACAACCAGTTTAATGTCTGAAATTCTATTGGTTACGAATTTTAACCAATCAATTATGAACTTTCCCAACTTCTTGTTGATGTTTATAAATGCCATAAAATGAACTGTAAACTCCGAGCACTGAACCTCACCAACTATGAACTTTCCAACATCAATAGTACGAACTTTACTAGCTTTATAAATGGACCTTTATACATTTGTTCTTAACAGAGTTTGAAAATGAAATCTAAAAATTGGGAAAAAACGTTCGTTTTGACACAATTTTTTGGTAAAAATGAAGACAATGTAAGGTGAACTAAGGAAGTTACGCCAGTCGAAGACGAGTAACGTGCAATGCTCGAAGCAAAAAACCCTTAGCATTATGATAAAAAACACAAAAAGGTTGTTGGGTACTTAAATATTTTGAAAAAAAATAAATGTTCCATTTTAGAAAACTTGTTATTTTTAAACCGTTTTATTTAGCTTGACCTGTTCTTGTTATTTATTTATTTATTTGTTTGGGTTAAATTTTATAGTTGATATTTTACCCCCTTCCTGTTGACAGATTGATCTGATATTTGGCACACACCTTTAGTTCTCGTGACAATGCAGTTTAATACATTCTGTGTTATTGTAAATCCAAGATGGCCGCCGCTACA